>JADGIP010000844.1:0-10865 GCA_016618355.2 Astraeus odoratus | reverse complement strand
ACGCGAGAGCATAAGTTAGTCTTAGATGGCATGACTCAGCTGGACATTCCGCTGCAGGGGTCGATGACCTATCTTGATATCATTCCCAGATCTACACATCTTGTTTGCCAACCTCACCCTACCTAGGTGCCTAAGCAATAATGCTGGAAGGAATGAACTTCCAGGCAATGTGATTCTGAGGGCACTGCAGCAGTGGTGCTGGTGTTAGATATGCACCTTGAGTTTCTGCCACTCGAGCAAACCAACTTCCTGTAGTAACAGCAGAACATGATCTAAGAATGGATGCAGAATGTCTGGTAAACCATCACAAGCAGAACAGAGACAGGTCAGGGGAATGATCCACAAAGAAGCCAGTAGAAGTTGGTGGAGCAGAAGTAGCTAGTGATGGTGGAAAATGCAAAACTGCACAGTGTTTTGATGCAACAGCACCAGCATCTCATATGCATGATAGCCATGTGGGGCTGTTTGAGCAAATCTTCTGCATTTAAAAGATTGTCCTGGAAATGAACAAGCAAAGTCAAGATTTGCATGGTGAACATGCAGCTACATATGATTTGGGGCTGACAAGTTAAATTTTAGGACAACCATCATATGGTCTGTGTATCTGATGTACTGCTCAAGGATGAGAGGGCCATACCAGATGATCTAATCTGGCTTAGGGGAACTCCCACCTGCCCTTTTAGTCCATACTCCACACTCATCCCTGGTAGTCCCCACAACATTGTGTCCACACCCACTCCATGATGGCCAACAAAGGCATCAAGGTCATCCTCAGATACAACACCCTCAAGTTCAACCAGCCAGCACATGCCATAAATGGCCGGAAAACTGTCAAAAATCCGCCCAGCTGGGACATCTCCATCATCATCAGCCTGGAAGACATAAGCAAGATTACAGAGAAGCAGAGTAGACATAGAAAAGAACAGAGAAGATGGAGAACATATGAAAACTGAGTAGGTCCTTTTTTGCTGTCATGCATGACTATGGAGAACAGCAGAAAATATCAGATGGCATTGGAGTCACATGGAAGAATAGAGCATGACACTCAGGAGGTATATAAGAGTAGATAAAGAATTGGAAATATACTAGAAGAGAGGAGAAGAAGTCCTCAATGCCCACCATCTAGTCCACAGCAGTCCAATTCTTCCTCTATGTGATGTAACCTCACCCATATATCCCTGTGCTACTGTTGCTGTATCTGTTGGCTGCCTGACAGAACTTTCACAGAGGACTTCCATGCAAAGTACCCAGACAAGCCTGGCCCCCATGCAGCCTCCTAGGCCACTCCAAATCCCTGAGCCTTGTTCCAAGTTATATAGTCCTCTCTGCTCCTTCCATTTTCCCTTTTTTTCTGTCATTCTGTTTCTCCTTCTGTTTCATTTCCTCTGAAATTCTTGTTGTCATGCACCAAAGAAACATAATTGACACTATCTCAAGTGTTACAGGAGTTTACTAAGGGATTAAGGGCCTATACCTCAGGAAAAGGCTTCTCCTTGCATTTTGCCTCTGTCTCCTCTGTGACTCTCCTCATTGCTTTCTCCATCATCCACCCAGTGAGGCTTACATGGTCACAGAGACCCCATCTTCTCTTTCCCCTTTCTCTTCCCTCTTTGAGGTTGTTTGACCTCTTTCCCTCCTGTGTCAATGCCTCAATACTTCACAACACTTGCATGTTGGCTTGCCAGTGCTGCTTTCAGATGTAATGGACCTCCAATATGACCAAGTCCAGTGTCATTGTCAGCGCCCCAAGTGTGTCTCTGTGTTCTTCCACCAGGTGTTAAGTTCCCAGTTCTAGTTCTGGTATGGGTTCTGGAGGGATAGGGGTCAAAGGTAGAATGACAGGAATAAGCTAGGTTTTGGGCTCAGTGACAGGGCCATGCACTATCCCCTTATGCAGGTCAAACCTAGTACAGGGTCAAGACATGATACCAAAGTATAGACCCAGAACCAGAGGCCATGATCTAAGTTGATATTTGAACTAAGGTACAAGACAGAGTACCCACAGGTTTATATACAAAATGAGATAAGGTGATCTGGGTTCTGGTCAGGGGTACTACTGGAAGATGGCTAAAGCATTACTAAGAGTCAAGACAGTTCTGGGATGAGCAACATAGTGAATAAGCAGAGGAATGGAGATGAAATGTCAGAATAACTGGGAGACAGAATATATGACAAATGGAAAGGCATAAGTATGCACAGCTTGGCACAGCACAGGAATACAAGAATAACCAAATATAGACAGAGGCAGGATAAGGGGCAGAGAACTGGAGGAGAGGCAGGATAGCATGAGGTGGAAGACTAGAAGGGTGGAAGAACAGGAGACAGAGTGGAAGATCCAGGTTTGGGGCAGAAGATGGACCAGGGTTTGGCATGGATATGACACCAGGTGTTCAGGTACAGAAAAATGTGAACAACATGACACTTCTTCTGTTATGTTGCCCTCAGTCTCCTCCCAGTAGTCACCATCCTTGTCCTCTGACTCCTCAGTATAACATGTCTTCTTCCACTTATGACAACCTTCTGTGGCCTTTGTAGACCAACTGCACCTGGATCAAGCTAAGCAGCATGCCCTGTATGACATCATCTTCCCTCCTGCATGCAATCCAGCCCTTGGCTCACACACCTCATGCATGATGTCATGCTCCATTCCTTTCCATACATGTCTGTCATCTCTGTGTGACTCTGGCCCACTAGGCTCATGGCAAGTATTGGTACTTAGTGTGTAGTACATGTGTGCTCCATCCTCTCCATTCCCTCCATTCACCTCCTTGTGCTCTGCTTCTCTCTGTTCCTTCCATCTCCTTTGTTTCTCCTTGTGTTTCCTCTGTTCCTCTGTTCTCTCTGTCTATAGTAATTCTGCTTATGTCCTTTGGACCCTTTTGGCTTTATTAGTGTCAGTCTTTTGATTTCTTCCCCTGACTGCACCCCTTGAAAATTGTTGATGTATGTCAGAAAACTTCATAGCATAGACCTCTTTCTTTTGTCTCAGTTCTAGGAAAATTTACTGTACATGTGGTATGCTCCATTTCATCTCAGATCTGCAGTTTTCTTGTCTTCATTCCTTAGTTCCCTTTTTTGGAAGTCCTCCGCTTTTCAGTATTTAAGTCCTTCCATATATGTCTGTAATCTCTAGTTTGAATATTGACCATAAACCTGGCTCTGTGTGATCTTGTCTCCATCTGACTTGCTCCTGGGCTTAACCCAAGTAAGGACTTGCCTCCCATCTCCCTCTCTCTCCTATGGGTCCTTACTACCTCCTCTGGTGGAGCTCATTCTCCCTCTCCATTATGTCTTCACCTGGGCTCTGACCTGCATAAGGGCACAGCACATGATCTGTTGCTGAGGCTAAGAACTCTTGTCTTGTTCCTCTTGTCTTGTCCTGACTCCTCTGCCATCTCCTAACCCTCCTCCACTCTGGAGATTGTCTGGAGTTTCTGGTTTGTGACACATGACTCCCATCCTAATCTTGTGGACACACCAAAAATCCTCCGGAATATGATCAGCTCACCCAAGGAGCACCAAAGCACACTCACTGATGGCTGGGCCCCACTTGAAGAGCCTCACACCTCTCTGCTCTCTTCACCCATGAAGCCATCCACTCCTCTGTAATTTTCTCCTTCCATGCCTCCACTCCTCTCCTTTAGGCTGCTTCCTCCTTTTCTCATTGATCCACCTTCTCTTGAGCTTTCCTCTCCACCTCCTGCACCTTCCTGTTGGCCTCCTCCTGAGCTTGCCTTGCTGCCTCTGCCCATACCCTCTGCTCTTCCTTGTGTTGCAATTTCTGTGCCTTCTTTCATGCCTTCATCCTTCACTCCTTCTTGCACAATTTACTCTGCACAGTATTTGAGTCATCTTCTGATTGGGCATCTATGTCCTCCTCTGTGATGGCTTTCCAGTTGTCATCTATTCATTTGCTCATGTGTTTGTTCCTGGCCTGAGCAACATGTTCAGGGGACCAACCTGAGAGAGTGGATAGATCCATGATAGGCAAAGGGTGTAGAGATGCAATTAGTGCAACTGCACCCTATGGGTATCAATTGAGGCTCAGCTAACTCCACACATTATGAGGCTTGCTTATCACTGCAGATTTCTCCAGGTATTCAATGTATCAGGCTCTAAGAGGAGGATACTGTCATACCCTGTAATCTCTGCATTCTTCTGAGCCATCTCTGAGCCATCTCTGCCACCATGAGCAGTACTGAAGGGACATAAATGTCTCCAGTACATTCTCTATTATTCTGACCTCTCTGTCATTTCTCCATTCCATTTCCATTTAGTTACATAAGCACAATTATGCTCTTGGACCCTTTTGTCTCTGTTAGTATTAGTGTGCCAATTTCTACTTTCTTCTCACCCTTAAAATTTGTTGACATGTGCCAAAGAATTTTCATGTTCTAAGTTGTTCCTTCTCATTCTTAACCTTGAGAAATTTTACTGTACATACAATACTCAACCTTTTTTCTCAGCTTGTGGGTCATGTGTCTCCTTGGCCTTTTCTTTCTATTTCTGGAACAACTCTGTTTTCTTGTATATAAGCTCCTATGCATGCCTTGTAGATCCTTAGTTTGAATATCAACTAAGTCTGCTCCTCTCTATTGTCTGACCTCTCTGCTTTGGAGCATCACTCCCTCCACTTTCTCTGTCCCTCTGTCCCTCTAAAATATGAGGGCAGGACTCATGCAAAGGGGTGACACATACATTGGACCTGATGCCCTCATCCCTGAGCCTCCAAGGCTATCTCCATGCACCCACCTATCTCTCTGTATATTACTCTGACCCTCAAAGTTTGTCCAGAGCAACCTGGACTTGACAGAAATATGCAAAATTTTTTGGAGTCACTGTTTACATACATATAACATCAGTACAGTAAGTAATGTATTGATAGTATAGATTGAAAATTATCTACAACCTGCAAACTTACCATAGAGATAAACACTATTAGAACATGGGCTTCCATTGAAGCACTTCTGCCACTTATTCCCATGACTCATTTTACTGAGGTCTAATTCTATGCATGCTCCTCTTGGGATCACAAGTGCATTCTGTATTGAATAGAATGGTTTCTGCAGTGCATGTGGCACCCACAATAGCAGCTCAGCCTTAGGTCCTCTGACCCAACCATCATTGCAAAGTATGACTGGGTGTTGCAGATGCCATTCCTTGCATGAGCTTTCATGGAGGAGCATATGGGAATTACACAGAGCATGTAATTTTTGGGGGGAGAATTTAATGGGATAAGCTAAATTCATTAGATACAGTAAGAAACAGGTACATGTAGTTAAGACATACATTTCTCAGACAAAAGATTAGAAAAATTTGCTGATTGTTGTAGAAGGTGACTTTGTTTGACCTGATTGCTTATAGCATGTTTAGTGTTTCCTGTCAGTGAGTTGGTGATCCTTGCATGCCTCTCAGCATCCCATACTCTTATAGTGATGTCAACTGAGCCTGAGACAATCCTTGTGCCATCAGGGGAGAATGCAACTGATGTAACCCAATCAGTGTGCCCTTGAAGTGGGCTGCCAATATGCACACCCTTCCCAATGTCCCACATTCTCACAGCTAAGTCAACTGAGCCTGAGACAATCCTTGTACCATCAGGAGAGAATGCAACTGATGTAATCCAATCAGTGTGCCCTTCCAGTGGGCTGCTAATTTGCACACCCTTCTTGGCATCCCACATTCTCACAGTTAGATCAAGTGAGCTGGAGACAATCATTGTGCCATCAGGGGAGAATGCAACTGATGTGACCCAGTCAGTGTGCCCTTCCAGTGTGCTGCAAATTTGTACACCTGTCTCAGCATCCCCCACTCTCACAGTCATGCTATGTGACCTTGAGGCAATCTTTTTGCTGTCATTGGTGTATGCAACTGTGACCCAATCAGTGTACCCTTCCAGTGGACTTCCAAGGTGGACAACTCCCTCAGCATCCCACACCCTCACAGTCTTGTCATGTGAGCCTGAGACAATCCTTGTGCCATCAGGGGAGAGTGCAACTGATGTGACCCAATCAGTGTGCCCTTGTAATGGATGGCCAATCTGTGCACCCTTCTCAGTATCCCATACTCTCACAGTCTTGTCATGTGAGCCTGAGACAATTCTGGTACCATCAGGTGAGAATGCAACTGATGTGACCCAATCAGTGTGCCCTTGAAGTGGGCTGCCAATCTGTGCACCACTCTCAGCATCCCACAATCTCACAGTATTATCATGTGAGCATGAAACAATCCTTGTTCCATCAGGGGAAAATGCTACTGATGTGACCCAATCAGTGTGCCCTTCCATTGGTTTACCAGTCTGGACACCCTCCTCAGCATCCCATAGTCTCACAGTCTTATCATCTGCACCTGACACAATCTTTGTGCCATCAGGAGAGAATGAAACTGATCTGACCCTTTTAGTATGCCTCTGCCATGGGCTGTCAATTTTTACACCCCTCTCAGCATCCCAAATTCTGACAGTCCCATCATATGAGCCTGACACAATCCTTGTACCATCAGGGGAGAATGCAACTGATGTAACCCAATCAGTGTGCCCTTTCAGTGGACCACTAATCTGCACACCCCTCTCAACATCCGACATTCTTACAGTGAAGTCATCTGAGCCTGAGATAATCCTCCTGCCATAAGGGGAGAATGCAACTGATGTGACCACTTTAGTGTGCCCTTGCAGTGGGCTGCCAATTTGTATGCCCATCTCCACATCCCACACTCTCACAGTCAAATCAGCAGAGCCTGAGACAATTTTTGTGCCATCAGGGGGGAATGCAACTGATGTTACTCCTTTAGTGCATCCTTCCAGTGGGCTTCCAATCTGCACACCACTCTTAACATCCCATATTCTCATAGTCAAGTCAACTGAGCCTGAGACAATCTTTGTGCCATCAGGGGAGAATGCAACTGATGTGACCCCATCAGTGTGCCCTTGAAGTGGCCTGCCAATCTGTACACCTCTTTCAGCATCCCATACTCTCACAGTCTTGTCAACAGAACCTGAGATAATCCTTGTGCCATCAGGGGAGAATGCAATTGATGTGACCCTGCCAGTGTGCCCCTGCAGTGGGATACCCATCTGCACACCACCATCAGCACCCCACACTATCATACTGTTATCATGTGAACCTGACACAATCCATGTGCCATCAGGGGAGAATACAACTGATGTGACCCCTTCAGTGTGCCCTTGCAGTGGGCTGCCAATTTGCACACCCCTTTCAGCATCCCACACCCTCACAGTCTTGTCATCTGAGCCTGACACAACCATTGTGCCATCAGGGGAGAATGCAACTGATGTGACACTTTCAATATGCCCCAGCAACTGATTGTCAACATTTGGCCAATCTGCTGGATGACCAACAACCACTTCAGCCATGCCACAAAATTTTCCACAGAGCACCTCAGTCAGCAGTGAATTTGTAGGCAAAAATGGCACTGCAGACATATATAAATGTGGTGTGCTCTGTGACATTGCACTGACAAATGTTCGAATGAATTTTGCACAGTCCCTTGCCAACACAACAATATCTTCAAAGCTGTTCTTCTGACCCTAGCAAGAATATATCAGCTTTATTAGTAGATTAAACCTAATAATTCACCTGTAGCCATCTAGCAGTAGATTGCATATCCAAACCCACAGACCCCCATGCATTGAGAAGGCTCAGTACTTCCATCCAGAACAACACCTTTTCACTTCCAAGGATATCCCCTACTTGCTTTGCCAGCCCAACAGTAAAGTCTGTCCTTTGCAGATGCTTCATCCAGAACCGGCATGCATATGACAGGTGGCAAGAAATATTTGTTTCAACCCTCTCTTCCAAATCAGTGACCTCAGCATTGCATAAATAGGAAGAGTCTAACTTGCAGATGTTGAACCGAAGGTCACAATAGAGGATAGACAACAAAGCTGATGCTATGCTCGCATCCATGTTATGCTCACCAACAAGGTAGTCTCCACTCCTAGAACCATCTGTGAGGAAGTCATAGAAAGACGCATGCAAGGGTCGGATGGGCATGGATGGATCACTGACTCCACTAAGCAAGGGACCCAAGAAGTGAAGAATAAGCCCGACATCGTAGCGGTCAGCCTTCTGTGGGAACACAGCACGCATAGCATCCAGCGCAAGCATCGGAAGGGGCTCTAATATGGTGAGAACCTGCTGCATGACCGAACGGAACTGTCCCAGCACATCTGGACCCTTGCCTATAGCACTGTCGAGAATGGCATGGTACATTGAATCCAGTAGCCTTCCTTTCTCAGATCCATGCCTCATCACATCATCAAACTGCTGCCTCACTGTTCGCTCAGCGGCCCTTGTCCTGATGAACTCGCAGGCGAGACGTGCCCACTCGAACAAACCATCAGCCTTCAGAGAAAGTTGATCCACCTCCCTCCCGCCGATTTCCTTTCGGTTAGCCAGTTCACTTGTGATATATAGGCGGATGTCTCTCTCCGTTGGTACACCATCCAGTGATATATCCCTGACATGAGCGAGACCCATCAGGGCTTCCTGGACATCCGGTAATGGTCTTGATGTAACAAGAACGCGGAAACTAGGTGAGAGAGAGGAAACCCGTGTAGCCAGAATGTGTAGGATATCACGTCGAGAGGCAACCGATCCAGACTCGTCCAGCGCATCAATGACTACAACGACCTTCCCAATTAGCGCACTTGAGACCTCCGAAGCAGGTAGAATGAGTTTTTCCCACTGCTGAATGACGTCTGGGGTATCCTTGAGGGAATCGTCCACCTCAATGGCATCAGCCACTGCACGCCGTAACAGTAGGTCGCGATTTGCAAGATCATGTGCTATGGTCATGAACATCTTTCGCTCTAGGTGTTTAGCTTGTCTGTCGCGCGCGAAGCAGAAGCACGACCCAAGAATACCCGCGTTCTTGGACCATAGCGCGATGGTGTGAGCAATGGCAGATTTTCCCTTTCCAGCTTGTCCGTGAAGCCAAAGCATCCGTGGCACGTTCGGGTCAGGATCTTCAATCCAGCGTGTGATGTCCGCCAAAAGTGGCCCTCTCGTACCATCCAGGCATTTCTTCGTCGTCATTAATCCTACATCTTTTACATGGGACATCCCGTCGATCTTGAAATCATCTGATAAGCGTGAGACATTGACATGAATGCACTGCACTGCGCGATCTCGGTACTGTTGCATTAACGCATCGAGTCGTTTGTTGAGGTCGTCGATATCAGACTGCGCATCCAAGAGCTGCTTTCCAAGTCGGATGGCTGAGACAGCGTTTAGTGAAGAAGTTGAAGTAACGCAAATCAGGTACGACATACCGAAGCCCTTCCCTTCTATGTATTTGGCAATAAACTCGGCGCAATTGCTAATCACTTGGGCGATCTGTATTAAAATATGTTCTTTTTTATCGATAGACTGCAGAATATCCTTTTCAAGAAGGAACTCGTAGACTTCTTGCACCTTGGTCAGGAGCGCAGATACCGCCTCGTCCCGGTTATTTTGCTCGAGGATCGTCTATGCGCTGAGTATAAGATACGTTCTTTCGCAGTTTGAATGCATACCTGTGCGGCATTGGTTAGTAGTCCCACCGCAACTTGAGCAATGGGGTTCAACTATGCATAGGTCAGTATCACGGATATGCTAGAATAGGACGATGATTACATTGGAAAGTGGGCCACCGGCAGTGTCGACCACAGTTTTGAAATCTTTGAGCACTCGGATCCATTTGGAATTCTTGCGAACTGCATTGTCCAAGCCATCTTTGGCGGCACCAAAGTCGTACAAGGCAGTCTGACGATCGAGCGGTGTTTTCCGATTGCCATTATCTTCTTCTCTCCCTACAAAAATACCACTTGCAGTTCGCTTTGCATTGCCTGCCCCAGGAGTCTATTGAAAGCAGGCGCTAGCGCTTAAGCGATATGCGGCGATAAGCAGATGCAACTATACCTCTGGGATGTGTCCCTCCTGGGCGGGTACCACCTCACTTTCTCGACCTTGACCTACCTGAACCGAGGCAGATGCAACTCCCCCGTCGTCCGACTGTCCAAAGAATTTCTTGACACGTCCAAGGTGACTTTCCTTGGAAATCACACTGGATGTGGAAGTTTGCGATGCGATTTCATCTATATGCTCTCGAGGGGATCCCTGAAATTAGCGTCAACAGATGGGATAAAAGGAACTGGTAGGAGGAACGAAATGCCTACAGAGAGCGCTTCAGCTGAAGCAGGTCTATTCTCCGATTCTCCTTCGCCGATCCGAAGGCGTTTTTTCATCTTGGATTTAAAGGTATGCATTTTCGAGCAGTTGCTAGAGTTTGAAGTATTCTGTTTATATAATGGTGTTCAAGAACCAACGTTGAATGTAGAGCTGTGGTGCGCAATAGGTTGCGAATGTGGTCCGCATGGCGTGCTGTGCTGTGAACCAATCGGACTCGGTTGGGGTGTGCGGTTTGAACGTGTTACCGTAAGTTCGAAGCGTCTGAAGTATTGTTAGGGGGCCTCCAGGTGGTCGGGATACTCTAACCTGCGTTACCACCCGCTCTTTCAATTCTCAATCCGCGCTCAATCCCGCACGACACGCGCTGCGATCGCGGCCATCCATGGCCAGGAAGCGAACACGTCAAGGTCATCAAGTACAATGCCTCAAGCTCAAACAGCCGGCGCCCACGACCGGAAGTCCCACCCACCTGGGACATCTCCATCATCACCAGCAGCCTGACACATCAGGGTGCACCATCTGGCGAGGAAGAACATATATCGCTGGGCCACGACGGACACGCTACTGTGGCTGTTGTCGGAAATTTGCAGGCGCGATTGCAATGGCACGTGATTGAAATGGGATTAGTAATAGTATTATAACGGGGATTGTAATCCATTTTAGTATCAATTGCAA
>JADGIP010000843.1:0-10878 GCA_016618355.2 Astraeus odoratus | reverse complement strand
GGTAGATTTTTTTTTTTTAATCAGTGCACTGTTGAAAGTCGCGCTCCAGAGGTCGGACGGGTTAGGTATTGGAGATGGAGGGCAGTTATCGCAGCAAGCGGATAATGTACAGCACGTAGACTACAAGTATTTATCTACTAAATATCCTGTGTACATAGCCCATTGATTGACAGCGGCCCGCGATTACATCAGCATGATTCGAGTGCGCAGGACTGGATGGATCCCGATTTCCGACATGCACCCTCTAATTACCATATCCCTCAAGCGATGCTAACCACCCTATGATTCCATTTGTACTGAGCAAGGATGAAGTTGACGGCACCGTCGCACGTTTGGTTTGCTGTATGGCAACGTCAGGTTAAATTAGACAATGTGTCGGAAGCAACTCCTGCCACGGCTTGGCACTATATTCAATGGCTGCTAGTCTTGTGGGTGCACAGTAATCCACCTCCGTACCGATTTATCACTTTATGTAACGATATTACTATTACTTCACTTCGTGGCACTCCAGTTCCATGTTGCAGCACACCACCATACCGAGCTGAGCACAGTGCCAAATTGTAATCTGAATTGCATGGAAAACTGGTCAAAAATATTTTAACCGATAGTTTCCTTCTATATTTTCCCGGCTTACCTCACATCCGGACAGCATTCTAACGGACCCAGCCTCGACCACGACAACAATTGCCACGACGAAGACAACTCCACCTTCTCTCATACCTCTGCATCTCGACGACATAAGGGTCATCGACAGGCAACTGCCTAGGCGCACGCTCGTACACGCTCGTTCACTTCTTCTCAGCATTTTCCGCAGGCACAAAACTGGACAACCAGGATGGGCGAAGTTGTTAATGCCATTGTCGCCGTCGCCGTCATCATCATAATCGTCCGTTGGGCCACATCAGGTCGGGTATCCCTCCTCTTCGTCGGTGGGCTTGATTCCGCTGTTCCGTGGTCTACACGTTGCAGGCCCCTCCACAACCATTCCTGTACCCTGCGACCCCTCTGTTACTCTGATATATCGTTTTCTGCCCTTTACTTACCTCTTTGCACAGGTCCCTCGTCAAATGATGACAGAAGATCGGCAGCTGGCACACTCGGTTTCCGCCCTAAGCATGTCACACAAGAGATGGTGTGTCCCCACACTTGCTACCCGATTCTAGCTGACTGGTTCGTTCATAGATCAATCAAGTCCATATGATGTTTCCGGATATCCCTCCGTACGTAGCTTGCTGTTTCCGTGTCTGGATATTGCTTATGCCTGGAATCTTACTGCCACGATGCGGATACGTCATGGTGTGCGCTGCGTGTACCCCGGATTCTATCCCATATAGAGATAACATCCGCTTCGATCTTCTCCGAACTGGGAACGTAGAACTTACAACAAATAAGATCCTGGAACGTGGGTTTCTGGAAGCGGTGAGTGTTCTCAACCTCGTCGCGTTCTCTTGTTCTTTTCTGTGCTTGCCGTTGATTGCTGGCTCACCACCTGTCATAGCCTCCTCCGGCTTATTATACTATCTATCCTCGGACTCAAGGACCTACCCCACACCCGTCGACTGCCTCTCGAACTACCTCAACCGCACCAGAGACGACTGTGAAACAACTGTCTCTCATCGAGCGTTACAACTTACAAGGCCGCGTGTCCGATACACCTTCGATTCCTGAAACCATAGAAGCTGGTGGAAGGGCCAACTGGGAAGACACTCCCGAAAAGCGCGAAGCTAGCCTCCGGGAGCGCAAGGCACAGATGATCTTGGCTGCGAGACAGTATGTCGCAGTAGCTATCTTCCTGCGAAGAACAGATGACTCAATTTATAAATTCAGACGAATGCTTGTTCAGCAGCAGAAAGAGAGCGCTTCGGGATGATGACGTGCTTGGGCTACATACCTGTCGACGCATTATAATGCCCGTTTTTGGCCCATATCCATTTATTTCTTGCATTTATACGATACTGACTTGGCTATTTGAATACTTGTTGCAATGGCATGTATCCCCTACTCCCCTTACGTTGGCTGGCGCATTATGGAGCTGGCTCTCGCTGGCAAGTCTAGCTGCGGGTGGGCCACTCTTCTATTCTCGTCATTGCTGAAGTATCCTTTCTACTCTTTTACGGCCCTATCCTTCCACGTTCAAGGAGCCTCGCTTCCCTGTGAAGAAAGTCATTACTGAGCCACGCTATCTAGGTTGTGCGTTCCGAGGCTGTTTCGCATGCAAACTCCTTGGGAGCCTAGTTCTCATGAGCAGATGTATACGCTATGGTACTTACTCATCAAGGACCTGGTCACGTTTCGGACGAAGAAGCCTTTTGAGCTGTAATGTTGTGAAAAGGATAATTAATGCAAGGTATTACGGGTTTTATACATTGTTGCGACGTACTACAGGGGCGTGCAGTGTGTGTGCAATGGAGGTTTACATCTGGGCGCTTACAATTGAAGTCCCTGAGGGCCCATCACCCGCCGGTGATCGCGGCTAGCTGTTGCAGTGGTATCGACGGCTATCCGTGTCTGTTGGTAGGCTCTCTGATGCCCTTCTGCTGTGCAGAGATATTTGTATCGCCACCCGGATCACTGGCCCTGTCGGGCTCTGTCCATCATGAATGAATGCTGTTCGGCACCCCTCTGATCGTCTATTGGCCCTTGAATCCACACATAGCCTTGCAGCGCTATACAAAGACTCACGGCGAGATCGGAGTGCGTGAGTACATCATGTTTATCTTTGCCGTAACAAAATACACGGCGAGTATGTAGTCTCCGTGGCGCTTGACCTGGATATCAGCGGTCCGACAACAGAGCCATGATCTCTCCCTCCTTGGAATCAAGGTAGCGAGACGAATGCGCCAATCTGCAATAGTCATCCTCGATTGGTGCTTAGCACAGAGGCGGCATAACGGAATGACTGGTTCGTAGTTACTATTTACTATGGGTAAGTGGGCTTACTGAGAGCGTAGGCGAGGCGGTGAGATACTTTTCGGCAGCGCGCACGGAAGACAAGGCGTCTCATTCTTGGCGTTGGACCGTGCCTTGATGGTGAACACGCACCCCTAACTAACGCCAGACTAGCCCGGCATTGTCACCTGAAACTTTTCCCAGGTGTGTACACTGTGTACACTATCGAATGTTGCTATTATCACAGCAGCATGTGCATAGGGACACACGTTGCGAGATTACACTATCCAACACTGCCTCCGCCTCCGAGCAACTGTGCGATCAGGTATCATCCCGACCCTATATATGGCAGACGTAATGAAGTCATCGATCCGTCTCACTTTGTCGTTTTCTAGCCCCCATTCTTCTACGCAATCTTTCTTTTGTGTTATGCCCCGTTCCAACATTCCCGAACCCATCAAAGTCCTGTCTCCCCAACTCTTTGATAGACTCAAGGGGCGGACTGAGCGTACACTGGTTGACCTCATCAACAAGAACAAGGACACTCGCTATGTCTCCGAGTCACCAGCTTTAAGCAGTTTCCGTACCGCAATACAAAACCTCTCCGAACAGCAGGACGATGATGAGGTTCGGGATGATATGCTCCTGGAGAGCTATCGCACCGCCATTCCTTTGACCACTTACGACTCTTACGAACCATTCGTTGATAAACTACTCAACCACAAATGCCAGGAGAGCGATGTGCGGGACATGTTCTCCCCTGGTCTGCCCTATTTCGTTGCCGTTTCCAGCTCGACCTCGAGCGCTAAGCCCAAGTTCTTCGCCAAGTACAAGCATGCCCCTGGAAAGTCGTACGAAACCGTGGATAGGGGTGCAAACCCCATCTCCGATACCGGAGGGAAGAACTGCATCGTATATTCCCTCAACTACCGCCAGTTGGTTTCTGTGCAAAACGAAGACGGAGTTACCGTCAAGAAGCTTCCTGTTACTATGATGTCGTCCGGCTCTATCCGCATGCAGAATGGCATCGATGTGGAGAAGGATCATATAATGCTTCAGTACACTGGTAAGTCTCGATCCTTGACGTCAACTCGAAGATTCTGTTAAATGACGCTATAACATCAGCACCGCGGGCGACCTCTCCGATCGCAGTCAGCTTTATTAGCAAGTACAGATCATTCTTGCTCATGCATGCGCTCTTCGCGCTAGCAGACACTAAAGTCGAGACCATCAACACGCTTTTTGGCACCGTCTTCGTCGACATGATGCGCTATATGGAAGAGGAATGGGACGACCTTCTTACATACATCGAGACTGGAGAACTTCCCCACTGGGAGGGAACTGATCATGTCCGGCAATACCTTGAGGTAACCGGTCCATCTTTTCAGCCCTATATCCATGTCGCTGAACGACCGTCCTCAGCCAAAATTCCACGCAAGCCCAGAACGTGCTGCCGACCTTCAGGTAATTGGCAAAGCGACGCAAGAACCTGGGTGGCTCTTGAAGGTCTGGCCCATGCTCAAGGTTGTCATTGGCATCACCAGCGGTGTTTTCTCCGTTGTCGTTCCAAAGGTCAGCTCATCTCAAACTGCTGATAGAACTATGCTTAGTCCTTTACCCTAGATACGGCACTATGTGGGCCCCGACGTATGTTTGCGCAGCCTCGGATTTACTGCAAGCGAGGCCTACATCGGGACAGTCTACGATCCTGAAAATGCCAATCTTTTCAAGGTGACATCAGACGATGTAGTAGAATATCTCGATGTGTCAAAAGAGGAAACCGCATCCAGCCTGGTGGCTCCTGTAAGCTTCCCCCATAGCTAAGCACGCTAGATGGAACCTCTGATCCAGATTCCAGTGGCAAATCGAATCGGGACAGAAGTACGAGATTGTGTTGACCAACCGCGATGGAATGTGGCGGTACCGCCTAGGGGATATCATTGAAGTCGCGGGATTTGATCCTGATGATGGTGGGCCAGTCGTGCGCTACGTGGAGCGCCGGAAGTAAGTCTCGTGAGATGTGCCCATTTTTATTAATTGACGAGGAAAAATACAGCGTTGTTTTACGCCTGGGAGGTGCTATGTTGACGGAGAAACAGCTCTCAAGCGCCATTTTTGCAGTCCAGGACATGCTCGGGCAGCTGGTGGAGTTCACAGTTGTGGTTGACGACCGCAGTATAACTAGATGCCTTGGATATCTCGTAGAGGTGCAGGGTGAACTCGGTACGTCGCTATGATATCCCTACCGCATCTCTCAGATCATTGATCGTGATTAAAGGTCCCGAAGCCTACAAAGCTCCGCAGAAGCTCATGCACGAGCTTTGCCGCTTGAATGACCAGGCCCGGTTCGGTATCAGTGGGGGCAAGATGAAGCCACCCACCATTCGCATCTTGAAACGGGGGACATTCCGTGATTACAGGCGGTGGAGGATCGAAGTGACCAATTCTGGCTCAGGGCAGATGAAAGTGCCCGTTGTGCTGTGGGACGAAGGAGCTCGAGAGTGGATGTTTGATCGAGTTGAGAGAGAAGTAGGACTGTCGTTTGTTACTGGAGCACGTCAAGCTGCCAACAAGGAATGACAAGTAACTGCAGGTCGAAGATGAAATCCCTCTAACTCAAGTCCTTCTCTCCACTAAAGGCAGACTGTTGGGGGCCCAAGGTCCCCAACCAACCACCACCACCCTCCCCACCTGGGCCAAAGGCCCAGAAATAGCGCGAAGCGCTAGTGACAAGTAGCTGCAGGTGGAAGACTGCCGTTCTGTATTATGGCGTTCAATAGCAGTAATAATATTAGTAGTAGTTTTCTGCGTAATCCAGTCATTTGTCCAAAAAAAAACTTGTTGGGGAACCTGGTGACTGGAGACCAACCAACCAGCTCTTTCACTCAAAACTCGCAGTTAACGGTAGCCATTAGCCGATCTCTGCATAATTACCAACGAGAAACTGGTGTAAAACATCCATCCTTGTAACTAGTGTCGGTTTTCGGGCATTCTAGCCAACTGGGACTTGCTCCGGTTCCTAGGACGACGCTTCGAGTACCACTCCCAGGCCAGACGGACAATTTCGCCATCCGCGTCGTAAGGCGTCGGGATCTCGCTGTAGCCGGGGCGAGCAGTTGGGTGGCGGACATAAACCGCGGAGCAGGTTGGGAAAGATACTTCCGCATATGCAGGGAGGAATATGAATGGAGACGCATAAGGTGGAAGATTGAATGGCGTCAATTCTTCGTCAGTGTCCTTTTTACCGGCAGGTTCGGAAGCACCAGTGACGGGTGGTGATACATCAGAATCATCCGTAGCTTTATTTTTCAAATTCCCCTTCGTTTGCTTTGGATCTTGGAGGAATGGAATCACCGCTGGATCGACAGACACCATGTCACCCGGGGCTAAGCGAGTGTTGGCATTCGTATGCTGGAATAGAATGCCAACTAAAGCCCCACGCGTGGATATAGGCAAGTAAGAGACGTACCTTCCGTCCGTTAAGGAGGACATGTCCGTGGATAACCATCCGCCTGGCTTCGTACACGCTATGTGCAAAACAACACCTGAAAATGAAGACGTCTATTCTCCTTTCCACTTCAGCCATCGTTAAGCTTCCGACCGGAGCGAGTCCCTTCTTGTCTTCTTCCTCTTTTCTTCGGATTGCCCTCTCCAACTGCTCGTTCCGTCCAGCATAGTCATCCAAGGCCAAAGCATCGCGGGCAGATGTACGGTTTCGCGGCCGTACGTCTGGAAGTGTAGCAGGCAAATACCATCGTTTAAAAATCTTTTCGTTGATGAAATCGCCGTGGTAAGCACGCATGAGGGCCTTTGCTGTCCAGCGCTGCTGGAAGAGTGTTTTGTTGGTATTGTTAAATTTAACGACCTTGTCACCGAGGGAACGTTGCCAGAGATTGAAAAGGTTCCGGACAGACCAGCTCTGCGAAGAAAAATAAGAATACGAGCAGCCGGAAAGTGAGATACTCGACCCACCATCCGAGGCAGCGCCTTCCGAAAAGCAAAAACATTTGCGTCCCGCATGATGGCACTGATTGACTAGTGGGCAGCAGAATAGTTTGTTAATAGGCTATCGATGCGATGGGCGCGACGAGCAAAGCTGAGCACTGAGTGTTAATGCCAGCAGGCTGCTGGTGTTCGGGGTTGTGATGCACCACCTCACGCCAAATAACGCGTAATACAGTATTGCATTTATTGTAGCACGATCGCTCATTCAATTTACGCGTCTTGCGATCAACATGGACCCATACACACCACGACCGCGCCCAGGAGCACGCAAGAAGAACCTAACACTATCCGCGAAGGAATATACGAAAGTACGAGCATACTGTCTGTCGATATATCAGCTATCAAAGTCGATTCGTTGCATAGATCACTGGAACAATCGCTTCAGTACGCAAGCATCGACAACTGAGTGACGATATCGACGACGAGCGCGATGACCCCGTCCATTCATCCCGCGGAAGTCGTAGGATAAGTACGCGGTAACGTCTTCTTGATACTTTGTCTTCACACTCTCCTGTGCAGGTCAAGAACCATCATTTATCGCCGAGACTTCTTTCGTTCGTGCACCGCTGAATTCTCGTGTCGGGACAACCAGTTTCAGCCCCAGCTACAAGGGAAAAGCCAAGGATCATCTACTGGATCACCTACCTGTCGATGTGCAGGAGGCGTTAGTCCTGGAAGATCTGTTGTACGTTCTAATGGTGAGCAATCAGTCCCTGCTCTGACCAGTAAAGTCGACTTGGAAAATATAGGGCATCGAAGGGACACATATCACGTACCACCCGGACTATTCTCCAGAGGACGATGATCCGCTGCAAGGCATCCGATTCATGATTGCTTCACCTTTAGGCAAGTCCATCTAATCATTGTGATGTAGATTATCACTTTTCTGGAGTTTTGAGCTTGTGGTGATGGTGACTAGCGCATCCCCCACAATCCCTTGGTTTGCATTCGAACCCAATATCCACTACTTCCTTCAGGCAGCTGACTGACCTGGCATCTAACAGACCCTTCTATACGAGACCTGACTGAACGAGTATTGCCACTTGCCACGTATTATACGGCCATTTCGGCGTTTGTCGAAAGTAGGAGTCACTTAGAGTTCGGCCTCGTAAATCATGCTCTGTGTGCTGCTATACGCGACATGTTGAAAGTTCGTACTATTGCCGTATCCAATTATCACAATTATCTAACATTTGACCAGGAATATCAAACGCTTTTATCGCAGCTTGAGCATGCATTTAACACCTCCCCACAATTTACGCTCCAGAAACTATGGTTTTATGTGCATCCAACTGTCCACACTCTCTCTTTGATTTACCAGCTAGTTCTGGAATTAGCAACAACGGAAGACGATGATGGTTCCTCGATGTCGTCATCATCCTCCGACCCAGAGCAATCAGCTCGAGATGAAGCCTTGGGATTGGGCGGGGCGAAGCTTAAGGCTGTCCTTTCGGAGATAACCAAGTCTTCAACAAGCGCTGCCATCCCTGTCAAAGGCGGGGAGGTATTAACAGTTATATACGAACGCATCCAAAGCATGTCAGGAGATCCAACAGCATGCAGAGTATATGGGACATTGATGAGTGCATCTGGTGCACCTTATGTGGAGATGTTAAAAGAGTGGGCAACGACAGGGCGGTTGCATGACCCGTACGAGGAATTGTGCGTCAAAGAAAGCAAGTTCATCAGCAAGGGGATTTTAGAGGTCGATTATACGGACGAGTACTGGGAACGACGATACACTGTAGGTAGATCCTACCTACCCTGAAGTCGAACTGATCTACCTTTGACTAGCTACGAGATGGCTCGACATTGTCGTCCAAGCGGCAACACGCGGGAGTTCCAGCACCCAGATCTCCAGGCGGCCGACTACCCGGTGGTGCATGCATACCTCCGATGCTTGAGGGATGGAAGCATAAAGTGTTGTTATCGGGTAAATATCTGAATGTTATTCGTGAATGTGGCATCGAAGTACAAACAAATCAACACCGACAAGAACAAGAGCGACTTTCGATGGATGATGAAAAGTAAGCAGGTCTTCCTCATTTCCTGACTTGCTTATGTATAGATATTATTAGGTTATACAAGTTCGTCGAAGATGCATACACTCATGCCAATCGCACTCTTCTTCGTCTTCTCTTGCAGGATCAACAACTAGTACCACGTCTACGTTCCCTGAAACGCTATTTTTTCCTATCGCAAGCGTCGTTTCTTACGCACCTACTCGACTTAGCCCATGCTGAACTGAAGAAACCGGCGAAGTCGGCGAGTATTGTAAAATTGCAAAGTTTGTTAGACCTTGCATTGAGTAGCGAGGATGCCTCTTTCCGCGAGGATGTCAAAGTTACCATGGCGAGTACTGGCCTGTACGAATGGTTACTCAAGGTCATTAGCGTGAGCGGAGTAATTGGAGGAGACGAGGGCGAAGGTAACCCAGATGTAGCTCACGAGGACTCTAAAAAGGACCGGGATAAGGAAAAGGAAGAAAAGAAGGCGATACTAGGTTCCTCTCCCGTCATCTTTGATTTCTAATTCTGATCCGAAGCACAGCGATTGATGCGCTTGCTCTTGACTACACAGTGAAGTTTCCGCTTTCTTTGGCCATCTCACGCAAAACTATCTTGCGATACCAACTCCTCTTCCGTTTTCTCCTTCACCTTAAGCATGTGGAGCAGTCGCTTGCATCTATGTGGATTGAACAGAAGACAACGCCCTGGCGGCGACCGGTCCCGAACCACCCAGAATTCGAACAATGGCGGTTGCGTGTCACCCTTCTTCGGACACGAATGCTATCTTTCGTGCAACAGATTCTAGCATTTGTAACCTTTGAGGTCCTTGAACCAAATTGGCGTTCGCTTGAAGCTAAATTAGCCAAAGTCACTACCGTAGACCAGCTACTGCGCGACCATGTTGATTTTTTGGACACGTGCCTGAAAGAGTGCATGCTGACCAGTGCAAAGTTACTGAGGGTAGGCTGACATTAGCAATCACATGCAAATCGCAGGGGAGCGAACCTAATGGTTTATACCGGGAACTTTCAGGCGTATTCAAGATTGATTGTGACTTGTTCAACATTCGCGCTGTACTCTTCCTCGTTCACGAAGTCTGCCAATCAGGCACTTGCTGCTGCCGAGGCAGGTGATGAGGACCAAGCTATGAACAAGCGTTGGGATTTCTTGAGGAAGTTTGAGTCGAATTTCAACCATTGGTATGCACCATTGTCTTCTGCCTGATACATACTAATCGACGAATGGATGATATTGCGATCTTCCAGGTTTAAGGTAAGTGTTTGGTCCGATCGTCTTCTGAAATCCAAGCTCTCATCGAATTGCCATGGTAGTTCCATCTAGACTGCGTACAGTACTACGCTTCGAGCGAGAACGTTACCCTCTTGCCTTTGGTGGTGAGATTGAGTAGCATCAAAACGACCTCCTAGCTACAAGGGTGATACCCTCTACCTTATGTCTTCTACTTGGTCATGATATTGTTGAATCTACGGTATTTGGACACGCCACATACATGAGTAAGTCACGTCCACAGCATCCGCTGAGTTCCTTATGACAGTTACTCGAAGTCTTCAGTATTTTACTGTATTTGTAAGATGTCCTGCGAGACGTCGTTTACTTACAGACTTCTCTCTCGGTAGGTCACCCTCGTGGGTAGAGCGTGAACAATGTGACGGAGTGTTGCGGTGCACTCTCGCAGCGAGTACGACTAGTCCTGCACAGGCTACTTAAGATGTTAATCGCGACATAGTAATCGGACGTTAATCTTCATTGGGAACGCCTGCGAACTGCGGTGTAACTAACGTTCGTTACCTTTTGTGGCTGCTGCTTTGGTGCTAATCGGGACTGATTGTCGTGCCCCATTCTGCCTCTTCCTTTCGTCGTTATTGAGGGTTGATATGTAGTGATCCAGTGATAAGCTACTTTCCAAGTGGCTTGCTACATAGTAAGATGATAATTATAAAATTTACAAAACTTT
>JADGIP010000842.1:0-10883 GCA_016618355.2 Astraeus odoratus | reverse complement strand
CTCTGACATCGATCTCTACTTCTGTGTTTCGTCCAAAATGGCACCCTCCGCTTCAAAGCAGAAACGATTGGCAGAGAAAGCTGCGAAGCAAGCAGCCAAACAGAGTGGAACTGCCACCTCGGGGTCGACTCCTGCGGGTTCCGTGAGAGAAAGTGCCACTAATACACCGCTCACCAGCGTATCGGCTTCCAACAGCACGGATGACTTGACATCGATGGCAAAATTGCAGATTGCAACAGAGAGGTGCGTATTTTGTATCCAGGTTGACTGTGTGCTGATCATCGGCTTGCAGGAGTGCTGCAGGGGTGCTTGTATCCGATGTCAAGGGGCGCGATATCAAAATAGACCAATATACCTTGTCGTTCCACGGACGTTTACTCATCGAGGGTGCTGAGATAGCCCTTAATTATGGGCAAAGGTATGGTCTTCTTGGTGAAAATGGATCCGGAAAGGTATTTATCTACTTGCGTTCCTGTGTGATCGTTCTCATTGACTGACATTATTTCAGTCTACGTTCCTTCAATCGATAGCAGAACGTGACATCGAGATCCCCCCGCATATCGATATCTACCTTGTTCGGGGAGAGGTTGAGCCATCTGACGTTAATGCCGTGGACTTCATCATCGCATCAGCGAAGGACAAGGTAGCGAAACTCGAAAAGCGTATCGAGGAATTGTCAATAGCCGATGAACCTGATGATGTTGCATTGGAACAAGCATACGAAGAACTAGAAGAAATGGACCCTAGCACCTTCGAGACGAAGGCGGGGAGCATTTTGCATGGTCTTGGCTTCAGCCAGACTATGATGCAGAAACCTACCAAAGACATGAGTGGTGGTTGGCGGATGCGCGTTGCTCTCGCACGTGCGCTCTTTGTGAAACCACACCTTCTACTGTTAGATGAGCCCACGAACCATCTTGACTTGGGTGCTGTCGTGTGGCTAGAGGCTTATTTGTCGACTTATAATCACATCCTCGTTATCACATCGCACTCACAAGACTTCCTTGACTCTGTTTGCACGAATATCATGGATCTGACGATGAAGAAGAAACTCGTATACTACACAGGTAATTACACGACCTACGTCCGCACGAAAAAAGAGAACGAGGTCAATCAAATGAAGGCTTATCACAAACAACAGGAGGAAATTGCACACATCAAAAAGTAGGCACACCCTTCTCCATTACTGCTGGTAGCATGTCCTGATCTACGATGTCCAGGTTCATAGCCTCGGCGGGTACATACGCCAACCTTGTGAAACAAGCAAAATCGAAGCAGAAGATCATTGATAAGATGGAAGCAGCGGGTCTAGTTGAAAAGGTGGAAACACCTAGGCCACTCCGGTTCCACTTTGAGGACATTCGCAAGCTTCCTCCTCCTATCATTGCTTTTAATGAAGTCGCCTTCTCATACTCCGGAAGGCCAGAGGATTACCTATATAAGAATTTGTCGTTCGGCATTGAGTATGTGCGGACATCCTGATCACTTTGAAATCGAACTAACCTGTGTATCACACCAGCATGGACTCCCGTGTAGCCATCCTCGGTGCTAATGGTGCAGGCAAATCGACCCTCCTTCATCTCATCATGAGCGTACTGCAACCTTGTGAAGGAACTATTTCGAAACACGCCGCGTTGAAATTAGCGAAATATTCACAACACTCAGCTGACCAGCTTCCCTATGATAAATCGCCGATAGAATACTTCCAGTCGCTGTTCTATGAGAAGTATCCGGACAAAGATGTTCAAGTAATATTAGTCGCCTTCCGTCTCACTGCGATCATCATGCTGACCCCCGATTTCTCATCCAGGCCTGGCGACAACAGCTAGGGAGATTCGGTCTATCCGGTTCACATCAGACATCTCCGATCAGACAGCTGTCGGATGGTCTGCGTAATCGGTGAGAAATAAATCACAGCGACTCCGATTGATCAAATAGCTCATGGATTATTATGTTGTAGTGTCGTATTCGCGCAGCTTGCGATGGAGCACCCACACATTCTCCTCTTGGGTAAGTTGGTTGACTGATTACAACGTTGACAAATACTTATTCCTGATCGTATCAGATGAGCCAACCAACCACTTGGACATGGCTTCCATTGACGCCCTTGCGTTGGCTATCAAAGAATTCGAGGGCGGCGTTGTGATCGTTTCCCACGATTTCCGTGTGTACTTGCGGCGTGCTCAACCCGCCTCGTTTCGCTGATCTAAACGAAATAGGTCTTATTTCACAAGTAGCTGATGAGCTATGGGAAGTAAAAGACAAGACTATAAAAAATCTTACTCGAGAAGACATCACTATCGTTGACTACAAGAGGAACCTTATCAAGCAGAGTATGTAGTCCCTGCTTCATCGGCTCCGTTGGAACTCGATTCACTCATGGCTGTGCATCTGCAGGTGAGGCTGCTCTCGAGAAGGCGAAGCTCATCAGCAAGAATGTCCAGAAGGGCAAAACTTAAACGGAGATCATCTACTTTTCTCAGCCTCAGCGCTCGGTATGTATCGCTGGTACACGTACATTTCCCCCATTCAGTAGACTGGCGCGTGTTGTGCATACTCGTGCCTTGTGTAGCCCCACCTATTCCCGGAATGTCATATATGTACTATCATGATCCATAGTCGATGGTGCTCATATACAATCACCCATGAAGCTGTGGATAATCAATGGGTTGGCCTGCTGATCGATGACAACGCGTTCTACACAAGGCATGCCCGGAGTTGATGATGTCTAGTATGACGATCGTTGGAATGCGGATTCGGAGGGGAATGCCCAGGTGCAGTGTAGAATCCAGAGTAAGCGATCAAGGTGGAACGAACCCGTGGGCTGTAAATTTGAAATGGGCGCAACTTGGGTGGATGTCCCGCGCCAAACATTCAAATGTGAGCGATGGCCCTCCATGCCCGACGGAAGAAGCTGAGTTCCCTCTCGGAAAATACGAAAAGTAATTGCAACACGGAAGGGGGGTCTTGTAGATCACGCATAGTCGGCATTGTCCGTAGCTGATAACACAGAAACAATACGGAGAAATAAATATAACCCCAGCTGCTTTTGCTCATTCACCACATGGACTTTCTAACGATGGGATCCAAGATCTTCGATGTATGATATTGGTTAGCACATTGGAGAGGATAAAAATCTAGTTCTCTATGCGCAGGTAGAACATTGCAGGACGAACGCCGACATTGAAACGTACTGGCTCCCTGCAGGGACATAACCGTATATCCATATGCCGGCGGTTCCCTAGCCCCTGTTGGAACCGGCGGTGCTGAGTGAGCGGATGTATTCTGCACAACAAGTCAACAATCAGACGTTCGAAGAACCACCGAGGGACTTACAACACGACATCGTTCCATCGCAGACGGCGTTCTTGAAGGGTTGCCGCCGTCCAAGTAATATGATCGCAGCGTACGGCAGCTGGGCGGGGGCCTTCGGGAAAAGGGATTCCAAAATACATTTCGAATACGAGCTCCTATGCTTTGGAGCGAAGAGGCTAACCGCATACAATCCGCATATTTCATCACAAATGCGGGCCCCGAGCGATATTCATTATCCAACAGCACCCGCTTTCGTTAGCCAGGAACGGCGACCTTCTGTCGATCGTACATAGCGTCATCACTAGTCTTATGAACACAGCCAGCGGGGCGGGAGAACCACATTTCTCGACAATAGCGCGATGGTGGCGGGTAAACCGAGGAAGCCGAGTGGCGCCTGGCTGGAGATACGATAGCGCTGTCGCTATATTTCCTTTGATTGATGGGCTTCTCCCTTTGTAATTCGGTTGAATGCGTGATAGCGCAGAAGTCGACGCACGAACCCCAGGAACGCCATTCCATCTGATGTCTCATACCATCATATGAAGAGGCCCGTGGCCCAAAATGGTGGGACGGACACGGCGAGTCCATCTATGTATTACTGAGGCACCAATGAGAGACGCATTCAGAGAGACAGCCGGCGGCCGCCATGCGAAGTCGAACAGGCGGTCAATCCTCCCGGATCAAGCATCTTCAATCGACAAAGCCGCTACAGCGGCGACGGAAGACCGCATCAATATGTGGAGCGGGGGCACTGGAAATGTGGGAATCCTGGTATCATCATTCTTGCATACATCTCGTCCGGACTAGTCGGGGAATTAGGAATATGGCCGATGATCACTTCAGCATACCTTCATCCAGAGAACCGCTGATCTAGGCAAGCACCAGACGCCTGTTGGCATCACGAGCAGAAAGCAGCCAGGACAATCGGATTACGCGGGATATGGCAAAATTCCAGGTGGTAACTACGAATCAACACCGGAGAGAACAAGAAACTGAATATATATAAAGCAGCGCTTGCTGCAAAATTATCGGAGATACAGGGATTTTTTAATAGAAGCTCTCATGCAATACTAAGCTGCCTGATGTACGCCATATGGTGGTTGCTGTTGATACTCGGTGGGTGGCGGTTGAGGCTGTCCTTGAGCTGCGTAAGAGCCCGGATAAGAGCCGTAGTTGGGCTGGGGTGGGGGTGGAGTGCTACCCGCAGAAGGAGCGTTCGGAGTGTAATTGTAGTTAGCCTGCTGAGGCGAGCCAGTGTAGTTCCCTTGCGCGGTACCCGGGTAGTTGGTGTATGGTGGACCTTGAGGTGGCGGCGGCTGTTGCTGATATGCGTTGAAAGGCTGGGGGGGAGCACCTGGAGGATACGCAGCGGGTACAGGTCCCACGTTCTGGGGTCCAGTGTATTGCGGGTATTGCGGCGTAAACTGTTGCGGATATTGTGCTTGATTCATGGGAACAGCAGGGTTCCCAGAGTCACGGGCAGCAGCCTCCATTACGGAAATAGTCCAAATACTTCTTCCACGGATGGCGCAGATGATGGCATACAAGAACAGCACATCATAATAGATGAATACTAATGAAGGACATTAGCACCAACACCAATGTATGTGTTGGAACGTACTGGCAAAGAAATTGAGGAACGCGAGGGCCTCCATTACAGTGACTTCAATGCAAACGGCTACGCAAATTGTCAGCAACATATTCTGTGACACATTAACTAACTCACAAACACCAAAACAACCATCAGGATAGAAGAAGGACTTGGCGGCAACCGTGGTACCCGCAGTTGCAACCCACAAAACCCACAATACCACTAATTATTCCAAGAGGTCAGGTTTATCAAAGCTGATGGTCCAGTGATTTTGCGGCACATACGAAACCATACAATCTCGAAAATGACCGCAGATGTGAATATCCGGCGTTTGGAGCGTCCCAGGATTAGGCTATTGATTGAACAAGCTTCAAAGATTGCCAACACCCGGCGCTAAGCATCTCACTCACAAAAGCGGAAGAGAGACGACAGTTATACATGACGACGCAGTTCCAAAAGGCGCAAACGCTAAATATGAGTTGGTATACCCTTGGGTCAGCCATAAGATGTGGGCGCAAATGCCCAGAACTCCCAGAGAGAGTACACTGGCGAATGCTGCAGAGCAAGTTATCGAGGCGGTCATGCGAATGGTGGCATCCTGTTACTCACAAAAAATGATAGTACGAAGCAAAGGAATGAGTGCCATTTTGTCCTGGAAGACAAAGGGCGAGTTGGACGTGGAGGTATAAAAAAGAAGTATCTAGATATTGGCAGCAAGTATTGGAAAACTTGCCGTGACATCCGCGTGCTATCTAAATATTGAACGGAGACTATACCTCTTTTTACGTGCAGCATGGCGGTCGTCGCACGTCGAGAGTCAGCCGAAATTGCGGTCATTTGGAGTCAACAGACCAATGAGAAATCGAGTTGCAGTGCGCGGGAAATCTTGGCATCAACCGCCAACGAGATTTAAACACATCGGAGTATATAGATGTGACATAAAGCGACCGACAGGCACGACATTTGGCAGTTGGATTGATGCTCAACGGAGTGCACAAGGCATATACTACGACGACACAAAGACAAGAGAGATCAGTGTATTATATCATATCAAGTTGGCGCGTACGCATGAACTCGTTTCCATGGGTGGAGTTGGTCCATTTATCCGTGAACTCACGAAATCATCCACGATCATGATATAGAGCGACGGTCGACGCTGTCATTTTGTAGCGAACTGAGCGTTTATGCATGCACATGTTGGCGACCGGCGATAGCCGAGTACCTTTTGTGTCCGCTTTTATTATGTTTGGAGCCTGCCATAAAATTTCCCGGAACTACTGTTCTGCCTGGCGATCACGACGACAGGTGGTCTCCACTGACTCGAACGCGTCGGCACTGCTTGAAGGGGAACTTGAAAGCAGTTTAGAACCTTCGGCCCCTATAATAGTAAGTTTGTTCTTTTCTATATAGTCCATCCGACTTGTGGAAACGGGAAACGGCATACTTCAAGGAGAGCCAACTTTAACGACTGTAGCACATTGCTGACACTGACTTTGGCCCAGGGCACAGCCGCAACCAATTCTTGTGGCGCTCGTGTCCAAAAATGATATGTACCATCTTTTGCGCATCATTCTTGTTCCAGCTTCGGCAAGCTTGCTTAACTTCTACCGCTTACCAGTAATCACCAAGCTACGCTCTCCAGTCATGTCTGTATATGCAGACACGCTCTTATTTGGAAGTTATACGTGCGATGGACACCAAGTGCCAGGACGAAGCAGTGAGCCATTTGAAGTTTTGACCGCCGTTCACTTATAAACAGGAATCGCTCTTTCCCGTTCCTGCTTGCTTGCTGAACGTTTCCATTGAATGTTTTCCTGAACCAGCCATTTCCCCGCATGATGCCGGCTCCGAGACCGGGTCGTCCCTTTAGCCTATACGCTCTCCCGTTCCAGGTTCGATACCAGCGATCATCAACCACAAAGCAACCTCATCGGCCAGCAGCACGGAAATTAGCCTCCCATATGCGGGGCCCGATCAGCGCTGCCAGGGTCGAGGCGGAACTTGACCATCTCCAAAGTACGCGCCCCTCCTTTCCAAATCCTTCTGTACTTGATATTTGTCCTGGCGTGACCCTGTGCGTTGAGCTACCCCGGTGGGTATCAGCGATATAGGCTTCTCCCGCTTCGCACGTGTCATGTCCCTTACCCCTTAGCATGACTATCACGTGGAAAAGAGAGGAAGGCACTGTTAATGTTTGTCAACGTGCTATTTCCAGCTTCGAGGCTAGTATCCGGGTCATTGGGTCTCGAAAGTGGTATGGAAGTCGCCAGCATGAATCCAACTGGTTTTGTAGTTTCGAGTTCGACATTTCAAGTGATAGGTCGATTCGCACCCAATTACAGCGTGACACGTACTTTACATCAGGTACCGCACTTATCATATTTGGATTATAGCGTGCTTGCCTTGTTGAATGCATGTGTGATGGCACAGCCACAAACCGCGTCTTGATAGGTTGGCGAGGTGTTCGGATAGCGGATATCAGCATTGCCACCCTGCTGGAAAGCTTATCCTGCAAAATAATAAAAACGGGGTATCTTCCATAGTGGCGCCTGCCTGTTGGTACCAAAGCTCCTCTCAGACCTGAATTGCCACCGTCCTGCGCCTTGGCATGAATGAATGCAAATTGAACTGCCTATGCTTATTACAGAGCCCAAAGAGCTGTAGGGTGATATGCTGAGCGTAGTCAGCTCAATTTGTATTCATTCATTCATCCAACTCTGGACAGCAGTGCCCTGCACAGCCTGCAAATCACACGGCCCTTGGGACAGAACAAGTCGACAACTCCTTCCTCGGACCCGCTGATCCCACCGACGTATCATCTCGGCAACCTCGCTTGACACCTATGCAGATAGTCTTTTAGATCGATGACATGTACGAGATCGGAAACACTGGCAACAGCATCCCTGTGTGCAAATGCCATACAAGGGTAAGCGCGTGAGAGCATTGGCGTTCGCCATCCTAAGGCCGGGGAGGGAGGAGCGTGAGAGGCAGTCTTACACTCTGACGATGGCTGCACCAAGAAGCGCCAAGGAGAAGCGTTTCCAGTTGTGCGGGGCAATGCTGTCGTATATGTAAACGTTTTACGGAACTTAGAGCGAGTGGGATCCGGGCAAATAGGAAGAAGCTAATCACGATACCAAACACGCGCACTCCACGAGTCTCGGAACCTCCGCCGCTGGTACCGATTGACAGACCTGCAGGCAAAGTTGGAGGATGTGAGAGTTATATAGCGTCATTCGATGTCTCATAAGCCAGCTAGAGGCAAAGATATTAAAAAGTCAAATTAAAATTTATATAGACATGAAATTACACGGGCAACAGCACCAAGAGGTCGAGGGAATTCGCCAAGACACTCTATTTTCCCCTCCATGTCACATCCCCGTTAAAATTAACTTTCAACAGGTCGGCTTGGTGACCCACCCATACACCCGTCGTCATAGAAAGTAGTCTGCAAGAGGTCGTTTCGCTGGTATAGATCGTACATCCTGACGACATGAGAACAACGTGATGATCAGCATGCTTGCACGCAAAAAGCCGATACATGGTCAGGCCCTGGAAAATGGGGCCAAAAAAAACAAAGTATAAGCAGGGTCGAAGCGACAAGTAACGACCTGGCTTGCTGTGTCGCAGATTCGATCCGACACTCCGACCTCCGCATAACGCCGTACGGAAAGCAGGGAGAAACGTCGATGGACTCTCGCCAGAGCCAATCCACCATGGTACAGCCGAACATTCTAGTAAGTGGAACCTACCGATGGGGCATGCGAAAACACCTTGTACTCTTGGGCGAGGTGTTCATCAAGCTCAAGTATCGATGCCACATTACCGCAGCTAATTGTTTCAGGAAAAGAGTCGGCCGAATAGCGTATCCGCATCCATGTCCGCAAAGCCATCGCCGTCATAATCGACAGAGTCCGGTGGGGTAAAATTAGCACAACTTCAAGGGATGCAGGACCACAGCGACAGGGTCGGAAACGCTAAACACCTACCGATAACAATAATTGGGAGCGCTCCACACCGTCACGATCGTCCCATCAAACATGAGTTTGTATCCCTCCATAGCAAGTTGATGCGCCCGCGCAATGAGGTCAATCGCGTTAGTGTGCGCAAACGCTTTCGTGATGTCTGCGCCAAATAAGAAACCAGCACCCCGCGGCGATATTCCCCATCCAGATCCAGATATGTCTGTAATGTGTACCGTTGCAAGTAAATATGAATGTGTGAGAGTGGGCAAGAAAGGAAAAAAATGAAATGGGCGGTAAGAAGCAAGCTCTGCGCAGTAGTGGCTCATCTCGTGGGTAGAATTTCGTGGAGTTCGATGAAGAGACGGGGGAACTCTCACCATCAGGATCTGACCACAGCAGGTCGCACATCGGTCCGTCGTGCGGGACCTCCTGTTTACGATCAATGGCTCTAATCTAGAACATGACGACCGGTCAGTACATCAACGCCTATGGCTGTCCATGGCCAACCACCGTCCATCCCACCATCACTTCCTGTATTACATACCCAGAAACACCACATTCCGAACCTCTGGATACCGACTTACCTGATCGATCGCATGCAAATTGGGACTCAGACCCCCATGCACACAAAATACCCTCCCGTCAACGATTGCAGCAAGGGCGAGGTAGTCGAATACTTCACAACACCACCTCCATACATTTGTGCTCCCGTACTTGCGCATACACTCATCATAGAACCCGTACACTTGGGTGATCTGCCGAGACTCGTGATTCCCACGGATGAGTGTGATCCGGTCGGGATATCGGACTTTGAGAGCGAGTAAAAGGAGGAACGTCTCGACGCTATAGAAGCCACGGTCTACGAAATCACCTGACGATGGGAAATAGAGTGGACCACGTTAGCAGAGCTGTCGTGTGACCTAGAATACGAACCATAAAATTGGGGGGAGGAAGGAGCATGGCAGTAAACGTGTAACCGGGCCGTCGCGGGCCTACTTACCCATGAAGAGATAGTTTGTCTCCGGACAAAACCCGCCCACTTTGAAGAGCTCCATCAGGTCGTAAAACTGACCGTGTATGTCGCCACATATCTACATACAGGCACAATGGGTAAACAGGCGTACGCGTATGTGGATTTTAGCTGGACTGATTTCCAAAGAGAAATGGAACCAGGACGGTAACACTCACCGTCACAGGCGAATCTACAACTTGCACATTCGCCTCCTCGATCAGTATCTCGCGCGCTTTGAAGCAAAGCCGCTTCACCTGTTCCTCAGTTATAGGCTCGCATCGCGTGAGCTGTTCGATTTGCCTATGCAATATAGTGATCACGATTGGAGCACATGGTTGGCATTCGTTGGTATTATTCAGTCGTGAAGAGGACGCGTCGTTATTGCGGCGATGAAACGTCGGCGGTTAGAAGGCAGGTATCCACGTCCGGGTGTAGTATCGGCCCCCCGGGTATCAGGATTAGCATAAAACCATTGCAATGAGGGGAAGCGTTGGACATGACCAATGGGCCACATGGATTGATGAGACCAATGGGTCAAAGGACACATCGCGCGCGGGCCGTGGATATCGGCGGCCGGTGTTAGTACCAGTGCCGCCAGATGTCCGGGCCATTGTTGTGCATTTGGCACGCGCAACGAGAAATGTGCCCGTTAAACCATGAGTTTAGCGACGCAGTCGGACGTAGTCCCGGCGGATGGTGTTGCAGGTGTGATCAATGTGGCCATGCACCAGTCCGCGCGCATCGGTATCGGGTTCAGTGTGCGTGTGAGAGATGGAATTTTGGTGTTCGAAAGACCAGGTATAGACGGTGACGCCACCCCGCGAAAATAGTAGAGTGAAGGTTTTTTTTTTTTTTTACGGAAGATATGTCCAATCCGCGAAATGAGTATAGGTTGGGGTAAGTAGTCGGATGGGATTGTTTCATCGCAACGAGATGAAACCAGATCAAAAAGTGACGGTGCATATGTGCACCACAATATATATGAAAAATAAGAAAGCAA
>JADGIP010000841.1:0-10888 GCA_016618355.2 Astraeus odoratus | reverse complement strand
GCCTCCTGCATCTGCACCTGTTCCCTCCAACACTGCTCCACCCTCTGAAAGTGAGGATGATGTAGAGTGTATGTGTAGGGAAGGGGGAGCCAGTTTAGCACTATTTCTCCTCCTCAATGCAATTCCTGTGGAAACCCCACAAAACTCAAATGTCTGAGAATGGTCATTTAGGGATATAGCTTGCTTACCCCCAGCAGAGCAAAACCCCTGGAAAGCTGCCTGCCAAGAAGAGCTCAACATGTTGCAAAAGTGCAAAGTCTTTGAGCTAGTAGACCAATCCAAAAACAGAAAAGTCATTAAAAATAGATGGGTCTTTGATGTCAAATCAGATGGTTGAAAAAAGGCAAGACTAGTTGCCAAAGGCTTCTCCCAAGTTGAAGGACTAGACTTTGATCAGATCTTCTCACCAGTAGTGCACTTTGAGACTGTGAGACTTATGTTTGCACTAGCTGCATTAGAAAACTGGTATATGACAGCCCTTGATGTAAGAAGCACCTACCTCTATGGCAAACTTGAAGAGGAGACATATATGGAGCAACCTGAAGGCTTCAAAGTCCCTGGGCAAGAGAACAAAGTACTCTGCCTCTGGCATGCCCTGTATGGCCTCAAACAAGCAGGATTGGCTTGGTGGCACACTCTAGACAAATCTCTGAAGGATTTGGATTTAAGTGCCTTAAATCAGAAGCTGGAATCTTCCTATACCAGAAGAAAGGCACTAAAATAGTGGCTGCCATTATCTATGTTGATGATGCCCTATCCTGTGGCCCCAACAAAACCATTGTGGATGAGATTAAACCCCACTTCATGAAAAAATGGGAATGTAGAAATCTTGGTGTGCCAACTGAGTTCCTATGCATGCACATCAAAAGAAATGGCAGCAAAATCAATTTGGATCAATGCACCTATCTAGAAAAAGTAATTGAGTGCTGTGGACTCAAAAATGCTAAAGCCACCAGTACCCCATTACCCACTGGCTATTATGCTCTCCCAAATGAAAACACAGTAGATCCTGAGCTTCACTCCCAATTTCAAATGGTAATAGGATCACTATTATAAAGAACCAGGCCAGACATAGCTTATGCTGTGACAGCCTTATCTTATCATGCAGCCAACCCATCCAAAGAGCACCTAGACAAAGTGCTCTATATTTGCTACTATCTAAATGAGACAGAAAATTATTCCCTAGTCTATAATAGTGGTTCTGGTTTAGGCATAACAGCATGCACAGATTCAGATTGGGCCTCAGACCCTTCAACTCACCAATCACAGACAGGATACTTCCTAAAACTTGCAGATGGCATCTTCAGTTGGGTCTCCCATGCTTATAAAACTGTAGCACTGTCCTCCACAGAAGCTGAATACATGGCACTCAGTGATTGTAGTTGCCAAGTAGTGTGGATAAGGACTCTACTCAGTGAAATATGTTATAACTTAAAGCCTATACCTGTCTGTGGTGATAATCAGGGACCACTCTTCATGGCTTCAAACCCTATCACTGAAAAAAAGGTCAAAGCACATTGATATTTGCTATCACTACATATGTGAAGTAGTAGCTGATAAAAAGATCAGTCTATACTATATTGATGGTGCTAATAACCCTGCACACATGTTCACTAAAAACCTGGGCAGGGATAAATTCATCACATTCCAGTCTCAGTTAGGACTAGAATTCTACTAAGACATTACCAGCACTATGATAAATCACTTATGTGCCTTGCTGGCAGCAAAGTGAGGGGGAGTGTTGAGCATGTGCTATACTTAGCTGCATGTGAAGCACAAGGCCAGATATGGCCATCCACTTGTAGTATACATTTTAGGTAGATGTAACATCACAACAGGTGACATGTCACTCCTGTAAAGTGTATATAAAGGCTGCCTGACAGCCCACTGAATACAAGTACTCCTTGACCTGCAATATACACCACCAAGGGCCAGTAGTCAGTGTCCAGCTAGTAGGTGAGTGTAATAAGCCTGTTGAGGGCTTTCCACTGCACACTCTATGTGCTGCAAGATGCAATCCAAATTCCAGCATGGCTTCACTCATATTTTGTGGCCCTATAAGGTACTGCTGTGATGGCTATGACATTCATTGACACATTGACTGATTTATGCAATTGCTATTCTCTTTATATCTTCTATGTACATGAACTTGTGCATGGATGAAGGTAAGGCATGAAATAAAAGATTAAATCCTCCAAAGCAGAGATGTTGGATGTACTTCCTGCTTATTTCAACAGTTTCTTTACTGAGAATGACTATTCAGCACTTGTTTTCTCAGCTGTAGAGGGAAACATACACATGGAATGTTCAACAATGATATCCAGGATAGTTGCTTGCAAACTAGTTCTATTATCATTGTGCTTCTGCATAGCTTCATAGACAGTTCACCACACAGCTTCTTGAATATTACATTGTTGATACACCTTGATGGCAGGGGTGAAGACTTCATTTTGGTTTCCTAGCCCACTGTCATGCTCCATTCTCTTCCATGCATCTCCATCCCCTCTGCATGACCCCAACTCACTGTCAAGGCTCTTAACAAGCAGATTGGCACTTAGTGGTTTTCTCATATGTGCTCCATTCTCTCCATTCTCTCCATTTTCCCCATACTTTCTGTTCTGTCTGCCCCTTCTGTCCTTCTGTTTCTTTCCATCTCTCCATTCTCTCCATTGTCTTGTAATTCTGCTTATGTCTTTTGGACCCTTTCAGTCTTATTAGTGTTAGCCTTTTGTTTTCTGCCCCTGAAAATGCCCCTTGAAAATTGTTGACACATGCCAGAAAACTTCATGACCTAGATTTTTTTCCTTCATCTTAGCTCTAGGATATTTTACTGTCCATATGGTACATTCCTTTTCATCTCAGTTCCACAGTTTTGTTTTGTCTCCATCCCTTAGTTTCCTTTTCCATAATTCCTCCACTTTTTAGTATTTACATCCTTCCATATATGTCTGTAATCTCTAGTTTGAATATTGACTCTAAACCTGACTCTGTGCAATCTTACCTCTGTCTTGCTTGCTCCTGGGCTCAGCCCACTCAAGGACTTTGTCCCTCTCTCTCCCTCTCTCTTCTTTACCTGTCCTTGATCTCTCCTACTCTCATGGAGCTTGCTTCTTCTCAGTTATGCCTATGCCTGGGCTCCAACCTGCATAAGGGCACAGTGCATGACCTGTTGCTGAGGCTAAGAGTTCTTGTCTTGACTCTTCCATAACCTCCTAACCCTCCTCCACCTCCAGAGATCATCTGGAGTTTCCAATTTTTGACACCCACCCTGCCACATAAATATGCATATTCAAAGACAAGGAGCAAATCTGAATATTGTCAATAAATGTCATTAAAATGAACATTGGAGGGACATTAGAAGACATATTGAAGTTTTCTGACATTAAAATTGAATTGAATGGGACAGTCAAATCATCCTGTTCATAGAAAATGCAAGGTAAAAAAAAGGACCAAATATGTAAGACAAAACCATTGAATCACCATCTGTGCACAACTTTCACATGAATATGGGAACAGGAATGATGTGTTTGATGTGCATGTCAAATCCTGGTTAAATGTACAAGTGGTGGGTATGACCAACCACTAAAAAGAGATAGTGGACTCACAAACTTGGATAACAGGATGTGGAGGATTTATTGGTCATCCTATAAAACCAAACATTTTTTGGATATGTATCTAGTAGAGCATTTCAAATATGAGGATGTTGACATACCCTCTATATTGAAAACACAATAAAGCGAAAAATTGATAAGTGAAAACAAACACACACAAGTAGCACAGTTAGACAAAAAAAAACAGTATTATCTACCATGCAATAACTCACTTTCTGTCAAGCAGATGGAAGTAAATTAGGAATGAATACAATTGGAATGATATGAGTAGCACATTCTATACAATAACTCACTTGTTGACATACCAATAGCAGTAAAGTGATAATGAGGACATTCAGATGGAATGTGACACCACCTGCTATGCAATCACTCACTTTTTGTCAGGCCAATAGCAGCAGAATGACAGTGAGCATATTGGGAATGAACTAGAAGACTCTTCCATCTAATCATTTACAAGCTTTCAAGCCAAAAACAAACAAACAAAAACAGAGTGGAGGTGAGCAGAGTTAGAATGAAAGCAGTAACACCTGCTATTCAATTGCTCACTTCCTATTAATGCAATGAACTCAGTCAGAATGAATCTAGTAGCACCTTCCATACAGTTGCTCATTGCCTGTCAAGTCAAAATCAAACAAAATGAAAGTGAGTTTGACTGGCAAGCATCTACTATCCAATTACTTACTTGTTGTTGAACCAACACCAGTGGAGTGGAATTGTCCATTAGAATAAATCCAGCAACAACCACCATCCAATCACTGATTTGCTGGCCAGCCAGCACCAGTAGAGTGGTAATGGGTAGTCAGAACCAATCCAGCAGCACCTGCCATAAAGTCACTTACAGGCTGTCAAACAGAGTGACTGTCATGCTCCATCTCTTCCATGTGACTCCAAAGCTTCCCGACAATCTCCGTGGCTCTCTACTACACAGAAGGGACTTAAGAGGATTCTTCGCATGTGCTTAGTCATCTCTGTCATCTCCGTTTCTCCATTTCTCCATTTTCATTGTAATCTTGCTTATGCCCTTCGGATGCTTTCGGCCTTGTTTGTATCAGCCTTACTGTCATCCTTCACTATGTTCCTTGAAAATATTCTTGATGTGACATGCCTGCAGTCTTTCTCTTTTGTTTTCTTTGACGTTTACCCCTTGAAAATTTCTTGTGCATATGATACCATCCTTTTCATCTCTGCTACTGTTTGTATGGATCTTCCGATCACTCCTTTCCTTTTCTGTACTGCCTCCGACCCTCCATATATAAACCCTCCTGTACCTGTAGTATTTCCTCAGTTCAAATATCGACTTAATCTGCTCCCCACTTTGTCTGATCTCTCTGAGCTCAGAAGCTAGTCTTCCTCTTCTCTCTCTGTCTCTCTGTTCCTCTGAAATATGAGGGCAGAACTCATGCAAGGGGGCAACACATATGTTGAACCTGATGCCCTCATCTCCGTGTGCCCTACCCCTCTCCCTCTATGTTACTGACCTTTGGAGTTCATCTGGAGCAACCCGGATTTAACAGTGACCATGAAAAGTACTGTGAGAATCAATTCAACAGTACCTCCCATCCAATCACTCACACCCTGTCCAGCCAGCATGAGCAAGTGGTAGTGAGCACAATCAGAACAATCTAGTAGCAATTCCATTCTAATAATTCACAAGCTGTTGAGCCAACACCAGTAGAATGGCAGTGAGCACAGGAAGAATTGATTCAGTCATACATGTCACTAAATCATTTGCATGTTGTTGACTTAAAAGCGGCAGAGTGACAGTGGACATAGTAAGAAGCAATCTAACAGTCCCTGACAGCCATCCTGTTAAGTTCCTGGGACTAGTTCCAGTCTGGGTTCTGGAAGGATAGGGGTTGAGGGGGAGATGTCAGGAGAAGCTAGGTTTGGGGCTCAGCAACAGGGCCATGTGCTGTCCCCTTATGCAGGTCTAACATAGTACAGGGTCAGGACATAGAGAGAGAGAGAGAGTAGAGACCTAGAACTAGATTCCAGGATCTAAGTTGATACTCAAACTAAGGTACCAGACATAGTACCTAAATGTTTATATACAGATAGAAGTATAGTGGTCTGGAGTTCCAGTCAGAAGTGCTACCAGAGGGTGACTAAGTATTATCAAAGAATCAGAGGCAGTTCAAGGTAAGTAAGCTAATGAGTAATCACAGGAACAGGAATGGAGTGTCAGAATAACTGGGGGACAGGATATGTAACAAACATAAGGCACTGGTGTGCACAGCTTGGCACAGCATGAGAATACAAGGATTACCAAATATAGACAGAGCCAGAACAAGGGGCAGAACAACTGTAGTGGAGGTGGGATAGTGTGGGGCAGAGGTGGGATAGCAGGATGAGGCAGAGGAACCAGGTTTGGGGTGGGATAAGGTCTGGGGTTTGGCATGGATATGACACATCCACTCACTTTCCATCAAGCCAATATCAGCAGTGTAGCAATCAGTACAGTCAGAATCAATCTAGTAGCAACTGCTATACAATCACTCACAAGCTGAAGTACCAATGGCCCACATTATGGAAGCAAGCACAGTAAAAATCAATCCAGAATGACCTGCTATCTGATCACTTACTTGCTGTGATATCAGTGCCAGTCAAGTGGAAATGAGCACAGTTAAATCAATAATGCAGCAATTACCACCAAATTACTTACTTGCTGTCAAACCAATGCCAAAATAATGGCATCAAGCACAGTAAGAAGCAATCCAGCACTACTTGCCATCCAATCACTCACCTCCTGTCAGGCAAACACCCACAAAGTTGGAGGCAGCACTTGTCATCCAGTTTCCCACTTTCTATTATTCCAGTAACAGTAGAGTTGCAGTGTGCACAGTAGGAATTAATTAAGCAGCATCTGAAATTCAATCACTCACTTTCTTTCAAGCCAACCACAGTCAAGTGGCAGCCAGCACAGTAAGAATCAATCCAGTAGTATCCATCATCCAAACACTCACTTCCTTCCAATCCGACAGCAAAAAGTAGAATCAGAATCAATGCTGCAGCATCTACCATCCAATCACCTACTTTCTGGCAAGTAAAACCAGGAGAGGAGCAGTCAACATAGAAAGAATCAAGGCAAGCAACACCTGTCATCCTATCACTCACTTCCTATGAAACCAACACCATCAGAGTGGCAGTGGGTACTGTGAGATTTAATCTAACAGCACCTGCCATACAATCACTCACTCCCTGCTATGGTAACCCCAGCAGAGTGATCATATTAGAATAACTGCAGAAATACCTGCCATCCAATCATTCACTTGCTTTCAAGCCAATGTCATCAGAGTGGCAGTTGGCACATGGGAACAATCCAGCAGCACTTGTTATCCAATTACTCACTGGCTGTCCATCTAACATGGCAATAAGAGCAGTTAGCATAAACCAATAGCACATACTATCCCTCACTCACAAACTATCAGATTAGTAAACACAGTCAGTATACCTTTAGGACATGTCCCATTGAATAACTCACATACTGGCAAGCCAACACCAGCAGGGTAGAAGTGATCACAGTCAGAGTCAATTGAGTGGAACCTGCCATCCAATCAATGACAAACTGCTGAATGAATGAGCACAGTTAAAACCAAAGCAGCAGCACCTGCCATTTGGTCACTCACATACTGTAAATCCAATGCCAGAACAGTGGTAGTCAGCATAGTCAGAATCAATCAGGAGCCAACTGATTACTCACTGGCTGTCAGGCCAACACCAGTAAAATGGCAGTAAGCACAGTTAGCATCAATCCAGACCACAACTACCTACAAACTATCAAACAGTTGAGCTCAATAAGAATAAATCCAGCAACACCTGCATTCAATTGCTTACTTCCTGTAAAGCAAATTGGTGTGGAGTTCCAGAGGAAATATTCAGAACAGATTCAGCAACACCTGCCATCTTATGGCTTATATCCAGTCAATCCAGTACCAACAGAGTGGTAGTCATCATAGTCAGCATCTGTCCAGAGAAACATGCTTATCAAATCACCCACTTCCTGCTAAGCCAACCCCAGAAGAGTGGCAATGTGATCAATGAGAATAGATCAGTAGTGCCTGCTACTAAGCACATACTTCCTATCCAGAAAAACACAGAATGGGCATAGTCAGAATCAATTCAGCAGCACCTGCCATCCAACTGCTCACTTCCTGTTAAGCCAGCCAACAGGCTCAGTCAGAATAGATCTAGTGACACCTGCCACCCAGTCACATACTTCCTGTCAAGCCAACCCCAACAAGATGGCAATGAGCTCAGTCAAAATCAGTCCAGCAGTACCTGTCATATAATTTCTCACTTCTTATCAGTCCAACACCAGCAGTGCAACAATGAGAGTAGTCAGAATGAGTCCATCAATACCTGCTATGCACTCACAGGCTGTCAAACTAACACCAGTAGAGTGAAAGTGAAGAATCAGAATCAATCTAGTAACATATGCCATCCAATTATTCACCTCCTGTCAAGGAAATGGCCACAGAGTAGCAATGAGAATGATTATACAATCCAAACCTGTCACCCAATCACTTATGATCTATTGAGCAAATCCCAACAGTAGCAGTGAGTACAGTCAGAATCAATGCAGTAGCACCTGCTATCAGATCACTCACAAGCTATCAATGAAACACCAACAGAGTGGCATTGAGATAATTTAGAATCAACATAACAGTACATATAATCCAATCACTCACTAGCTTTCAAGCCATTCCCAGAAAAATTACAGTGCAGAAAGTCAGAATCATTGCTGCAGCACTTTCCATGCACCACAAACAGACTGTCAAATCAGTCACAGCATCAGGCAGTGAGCACACCCATCCACAATCAGTAGCACCTGGAATATGATTACTCACAAACTGTCAAGAAGCAATAACAGAGTAGCAGTGAATACAGTCAAAATCAATCCAGTATCCCCTGATATCCAATAACTCACTTCCCATTGAGTCAATAACCACAGTCAGAATGAATCAAGCAGAACATGCCATACAATTACCAACTTGCTGTCAAGACAGTGCCAGTAGCATGGCAGCAAGAAGAGTCAAAATCAATACAGCAGCATCTACCATCCAACACTCACTTGCTCTCAACCCATTACCAGTAGAGATGCAGTGAGCACAGTGAGCATCAGTAAAACAGCACCTTCCATTCAAAAACTGACTTTCTGTCAAGGCAAAACCAGTGGAGTTGTGATGCATATAGTCAGAATAATTCCAGTAGCAGTCCAAAATATATCCCTCAGTGGCTGTCAAGCCAACATCAGTAGAGTGCCAGTCAGCACAGTCAGAATCAATCCAGCAGTACTTGTCATCCAGTTACTCACTGACTATCAAGCCAACACAAGAGAGTTGCAGCATGCATTCTCAGAATCAATCCAGCAGATTTTTCATTCAATCACTCACAAACTATAAAGAAAACTCCAACAGAGTAATGGTGAATGCAGTTAGAGTCAATCTAGCAGTACATACCATTCAATTACTCACAAGCTGTGAGCCAGAACCAGCAGGGTGGCAATGAACACAGTCAAAATCAATCCAGCAGTGCCTCCAATCTAACCACTTACATCCTATTAAGCCAAAACCAGTTGAGTGTCAGTGAGCACTGTCAAAATCAGTACAACATCATTTGTTATCAAACCACTTACAAGCTGTCAGGCAAAACCAAGCAAAGTGGCAGTGAGGATTAAAGTCAGTACCTTTCATACAATCACCTACTTGCTGTCAGGCAAAACCTAGCATAGGGGCAATAAGCACAGTAGCAATCAATCCAGCACCTTCTTCCATTAAATCACTCACTTGCTGCCAAGCCAACACAAATGGAGTGGCAGTGAGCACAGTGACTATTAATACAGCACCTGTCATCCAATCATCCACTTGCTGTCAAGCCAAAGTGAGCGCAGTCATAAACAATCCAGCAGCACCTATATTTAAACACTCACAAGCTATCAAGTCAACACCAGCAAAGTGCCAGTGAGAACAGTGAGAATGAATCCAGTGGAACCTGCCATTCAGTATCAACCCAGCAGCTTTTCTCATTCAACTGCTCACCAACTGTCAAGGCAACACCAGGACAGTCATATGAGCACAGTCAGAACTAATCTCATATCACCTTTTAAGTTGCCCACTTCCTATTAAAAAAAGCATTAGCAGAGTTCCAGTGAACACAGTCAGAATCAATCCAGTAGCACCTGCCAAATCACTCACTTCTTATCAAAAACAAAAATAAAACAAGCAAAGCACCAGTGGGCATAGTCAGAATTAACCCAGAAGCACCCACTATCTGGTCACTCACATTCTGTCAAGCCAACACCAGCCAAGTGGCAGTTAGCACAGGCAGGATAAATATAGCACCATCTGCAATCAAATCTCTCACTAGCTGTTAAGTCAAACCATTTAAGTGACAGTTAGTATTGTCTGAGTCAATCTAGCAGCAGCAGCCATCCTACCACATACTCCCTGTCAAGCCAACACCATCAGCATGGCAGTGAGCACAGTCAGCAGCATCTTCCATCCCATCACTCACTTGCTATCAAAGCCAGCCACATTACAGTGGCAGTGAATACAGTTAAAATCAATTCAACAGCACCTGCAATCCAATCACTCATCACTCACAAACAGTAGCCAATAATAGTATTAAGCACCATCAGAATCAGTCCAGCAACACCTGCCATCCAATCACTCACAAGCTAATCCCATGCCATCATAATGACAGTGATCACAATCAGGATCAATATAATATCACCTGCCATCCAACCACTCACTTGCTGTCAAAGCCAGCACCAGCAGATCACAAGTGAACACAGTTGGAATCAAATAGTAGTAAAATTACCTATCAAACAAGTATTAGCACTCATCCATCAACCATTTTGGGGTATGTATCATTCACAATCAAATACCATGTCTACATACCTAGAAACATGGCATCCAATGTAATATCCCTGTTACCAAACCATGCTTGTTGATTGACTCTTTACATCCAGTAAATGCATCACTTCTCTGTTGATCATCATTGAAACACATAATTCCTGTCTCAATTATGTATTATACTTTCCTTTTTAATGCATATTTAATGTTTAATGTAAGACTAATTTGGTAGGTTGAGATCAACAACTTCTGGAGTGCATCATTATCCAGTGCATCTGCAGTGCATGTGATCAGCTTTGTGTACTGTTCACCACTTCCTCCTTCATTCATCACTTCCAGTTACAAGAAATTCAGCCTAGTTCAACTGTATTGGTGCTCATACTTACTTGCTAGTGGTAGGTATGTCTTTGGTGCAAATTTGAA
>JADGIP010000840.1:0-10895 GCA_016618355.2 Astraeus odoratus | reverse complement strand
ATCCGACTTTGGCAACTTTTTTAGATGGGGGCAATTTCGCCCACAGCTCTGCCGTGTTGACCGACGGCACTATGTTGGACGTGGGATTCTGGGGATCGAGCAGGACGATATACGCTTTGGTTGACATGAGGTGTCGCAGTAGAGGAGACGATGATCTCCTGATTCCTCTCACTGCGAGCATATGTAATGTCGGGATTCGGGATGGCAATAATGGCAAATCTTGCTATTCGGCAGGTTTTCTTGGAGCGCGACGGTCACGTGTCGGCAATGTCCGGTCTTCGTCTTGTCTCGTTTCTTCACCAACTGTCAGCAATTGCTGTGGGGCCCCACATGTGTAAGTGCTATTAGGGGCTCCAAGTGCTGCTCTGATGCACAAACCGCTACTACACGATGAGTTATGAAGTGGGGTGTTTCAAGACTACGGCCACTTCATTCCCTGATCACACGGCATGCGTGGGATTCGCACCTTGGCCAACCTCACGAGGTATATGACCTTGGTTAGCGAGACATGCATTCATGTACGTTCACAGTGTGGCACTTCAACAAAGCAACCGAGCTGTGCGGAAACACAAAAATATCTACCTCATGGTATCCTCGAGTCACGTCTGTCACCCTTTTCTCAGGGTCCCCGCCATCAGCGACTAATAAATCATTCATCGAGGATTCCTCCAGATCACAAAATTGCGCCTATAGCGGAGCCATATGCATCCAACGGTCTTTCTTTCCACTTCCGAGTATTGATCATTCGGTTTTACCTGGCTGCCGTGTCCCAAGTGGTCCCAGATTTCAGTCTTGCCCCTGATGAAAGCACAACACGACAACTTAATCATCCCTTGATCAACGTGTCTAGTATACCACGATGCTGTACATCACTCCATTGGTACGGATTGCAACTGCTGTGGCCGAATCTGACACGTATAGCATTTTTTATCCTAACTTGCTGCTTTGATCGGCTGCCCTCTTTTTCGGAATATATCATGCGCCGTTCAACCGACACCCTTATACAAACCTATGTGGGTCGGCAGCTAACCGATATGAATAACCGATAACCCCTTTGCCTCGTGACTGCATCATGCATCAAGACGGGTAGAACGTCGACCTCAGGCACGGCTCAGATATCATCAATCATGTGCCTGGGTATTGGGCGTTGGCAAGCTTCTCTGCTTAGCCGATGAGGGTTCCAATCCAAGTGGCCAGTTAGTCCTGGGGGTCATAACTCCAATTCCATATGCTGCAACAGGGTTTCATGCTTGCATCTTAGACTCGATCACCGTTCGGTGGTGGTCGAGGGCCAAGACAAAACGGTGACAATATATGGATACCCACATTCAGATAAATGTAGTCCAAGACAACCCCGCTTGTGCACTTGAAACTCATTCGCCGCGGTGAAGTTGCGAACTTTAGAGGTGAGTACGCTTACCGCCACACGCAGTTTCGAGCTAAGCCTGATGGGCAGAACCTCGCATAGAGATGTCTGCCCTGTCAAATACTAACGCACGGACACCCCTGACACGAGGCGAGCTGAATACAAGGGTTCAGATCGATAAATTTCTCGAAAGATATCCAGAGAAGTTTGCTGGTGAATGCACAGACTGAAGATTTCGTGGCCTCTGTTCCACTCACAGTTGTCTTGATATGTAGTATTCCGAGAGCTCCTGCAGAATGCCGACAAAGCTAGGGCGAAGAAAGTAGAGATTTGCTTTCAAACGAAAGAGCAAGTTGTAGACATATATGAACGAGACAAACGTGCTGGGGACCCGGAAGATGTCCAGGCGAGTTCGAGCAAGGTCCATTATACGGTTGTATGCTGAATGGTTTCTGTCATCAGTTATTTCGATGGATCGTCAGGCACAACGGCTGTCCATTCACTCATGGAGATTGGCAACGTCTCAGGGGCATTGGTACGTTTGAATATCCCATGTTAACGCATGATATTCATGCCTTGGTAGCTCGGTGGGACCACGATGAACAAGTTATCAGTTTGGGGGGTATGTGGCATTTGTACTTTGTATGTTGAGAATACAATTCAACGCTCTGTAGGATTCTTCAGTGTCTTCAGCGTCACGGAGTGTCCTGTAGTCCTCTCTGGCGGTGAGCCATGCCACCACAAATTTCGATTTCATGTAAGTCTCACTCTATGTAGGCCTGCAAAAACGGTTGTATTTAGAAGGGGATGAGGTATGCCGGTCGTCCCAACATAATCCCGCATCTTAGGATTATTTTATGGTATTTAGCTGTTCATGGAGTCACACTCGGTCCAGCAAGGTGACAATTGGACCATTATTCAAATGGACCTGAAGCGAGATGCGGACAAGACGATTCCGAGAGTGTTCAATCTGTTGCAGTACATCAGTACAGCATTGACCTTTCTGGAAAACGTAGAGAGCGTCACTGTGAACCTGAACAGGACTTGCCTAGCAACGGTAAAAAGGTTCCGCGAGAAAGCTGCGACGATCCCATTACCCTCATGCTTTGAAACCGGTTTCCCGTGGAAATTATTCAGGATTTACTCTGTACAGGAATTCGGTACGCTGATGCCGGAGTTACTTCGAAAGCTCAGCTGACACCGACTCCAGCCCAAAGTGTGAAAGTGACCATGAACAAACTGGGAATCAGAGCGGGGCTAGACAGGCCGCGTTTTATCTCTGAGACTGCTAGCATGTCAGATGTGGTCTTCTCTGCAGACTATGTAATATATTCTGCCGAAGTGTGCTGTCAACTGTCAGACACAATCTCACGCGAAATCCAAGCCGTGACAATGAAGAGTCCTCCTACGCGCTTCAAGCTGCAAGCCGTGCACGTGCGTGGTCTCCCGTCTCCGCTTGGTAATTTCATATGTGAACCTCTCGTGATCAGCTCTCAACGGAAGAACGTGAACGCATTCTGGGAGATAGAGTCCCTGGCCTAGGGAGTGTATTCATAGGGCCTCAGGGGCTCTTCTGTGAGCGAGTAGGGTGAGTACGATGGTCTGATGTCTACCAATAGAAATGCAATGCAATTTCACACATAGGGCATATGTAGAGAGATTTTTCATCGTAAGTGATGGTCAGTGTCCAATTTGTGAAGGCTAACAGTGCATGAAGGGTCAATGCCCGTTTCAAACTACAGATGTTGCGGTGAATCTGCTAAGCCAGTTCATCCTGAATGTGAAGGGGGACTTGGTCGGTCGCCCGTATGTCCACATTTTCTTTTTCACGAACACCCCCCCGCTAGTCTTATTCTTCATTATTCACCAACAGACTAAATCCAGCTCAACGTTAGTTCAACCTTCTCTCATTTGCTTGTATTATGATTGATACGGATATATCATATCCTTAGAGTGGAACAAAGAGCTATTATATATCGGAACCCTTTTGACCTACTTGGTCCGCCAAAAAGTTCACGATCCCCGTGAAATGCGGCATCGTGGGATAGAACAGATGGAAAACGATCCATGTTCTGCCCTAGATTCGTTGGGACTTTACCCATCCACAAATCCTGAAATAAGGAATGCCCTACAGCGTGCGCTTTCGGACTATATGTCGGATTTCTTTCCTGTCGCTTCCGACCTTGGAACCCGGAATGCTGAAGACGTTCGGTTGTCCGGTTCATGTTCTCACTCATTCAAGAAGAAGCTGCCTATTCTAGACGTCTCCAAGTTACTTGAGGCAATTTCTATGACAGAAGACTTTGTAAGTGTCAGCTTCAAGTGGCATGTTCCTCGTCGAGGTGGTCACGAAAATAGTGTGTTGCTCGTTACAGAAGAACATCTCACATCATTTCTTGTAGGTGGAACAAGAAGTTTTGGTCCATAGTGATGACGCAGAAGATTCCGAGGAAGAAAATTCGGACGTAGGTGTCTTTCTTTTACTTGGTCCCTGATTAATCATTCTAGAAGCAGCTTGACTCAGCTTCATCCTCCTGTCAGTATGTGAGTGTCACCGTCGGATGGTGATTACTGTCTCACCATTTGTAGGATCTGCGTTATGAGAATGTGACATCCTCTGGTTGTAATGTACAAGCGCTTATTCCCTGGTAGTGTTATCGTCTTTGGGGCTGATACTTGTTCACACAGCCCCCTTCGTCGCAAACCCAGTCTTCATACACCGATTGGCAGTGCGAGGAATCAGCTTCCCAGCTAAAAAGACATGTATCTACACGCACATGTGCTTCAAGAGATCCAGTGAGTCTTCCATAGGGTCCAGGCAATCGGTGCTAATTTATTTTTTCAGCTTATCAGTCCTGCAAGAGGTTTAGTTAGGGGTGGTCGAGAATCGCCTGTGAGCCGCTTAGTGCACCTTTGTCATATGCTTAATCCATCCATACTATATAGCCCCCTCCCACCAGCGGGACGTCCCAAGCGTGTAAGTCGGGAACTAAAAAAAGCAAGAAATGTCAGAAATGTGGGAAATTGAAGAAGCGCTGGAAGTTTTTGGAGTCCTGTCGTTGTGAACAGGATAACCAAACCAGTAGCGGGCAATAATAATTCTTTTCTTTTGGAATGACGGTTGTAGTATCGACATATCTCAATCAATGGTACTGTTACTTGCTAGCGTATTATTCTCATCTATCATTGTATGATACCAATTAAATTAGTCTCGGACCTGTACAGGAAGTGTCCGCTCAGTGGGATCAATCGCCACAAAACTTGTCGTTTCCGCTCCCTCAATCTGTATGGCTATGCAGGGCAGCTTAATTAGCCAACCTATTGTATGGTCGGGACATTCTTTCCAGAACGAGGACAATGCTGCAGCAGTGCTGCACGCATGCCACTTTCCACCTTTGGCCGCTATCATGCAAAACCAACAACCTTCGCTGGTGGCAGACGTCCTGCTATAAACGTTCTGATCCCTGCCAGCCTCACCAATGGCAATATGTGATGAATCGCATTTGCTATCTAAGAATCTTCTTGAAGAGGCACATCGATAACGGGTCCGCCTTTCTAGTCAACGTTATCGACTCACTCCACTAATATCATTCCTTCTCCTTGAAACTGGAGCATCCCACCCAACGGGAACTCGAGGGTGGGGCATAGTGCGCTTCGCGAAGGAATGTAATTGCTGCGCTGGCCCTATCAGGCAGAAAGTTTAATGTCGTAAAGAAAAATGCGGTTTGTGCGTGCGAGTATGTGTTGCGCTTTAAAGACAAAGGGTTGGCCAGGGCTGTACAGTTTACTGCGCCACCCCCACTGAACTATCGTTAGCCACATTGGTGGTCCTTGGAAAAGCCGATGGCAAGCGACCTGCGCAGATTTCTGCAGGGACTACTCAGCTTATTCCCTGGTAAACTTCGCCTCTTTTTTCTCCGTCTCTTCAGTGCTCTCTTCAGAGTAGGTGCCAATAAAGTCCATACAGCACACTTCAAATCGCTCTTCTACGACGCCAAAAAAGCTCTCAACTCTCGACTACCGGGATCTGACTATATTTCGGCATCTTCAGAGCATTTCGGACCTGGTAGTTGGCAAGACTGTCAGCTTGGCCAACTTGTTCGTGGTCCGGTTCACAACGGCTCTCCCTCTGTCCTTGTTAATGGTGGAAGTGGGACTGACATAGTCCTGTCAGAAATAAATCCTGGTAGAGAATTTACTGGTTCATGTTCTATATCTGGTGGAATGCAGTGGTCAACTCCAAGAGTTCCAGAAAAGGTAGCTGAGCCTTTTGCGGCAACCGATATCGACCGGCACAGCCGGGATGTTTGGATGTAAGTGGGTTTCTTTTCAGTTTCTGTGAGGAATATCTATTGACAACTAATATAAAGAAACCCGACTGAAAAAGTGCAACCAATTTTGGCTGCTCGGAGGGTGTACCATGAGTACGTATACCATCCCCGCTTGTTCTAGTGTAATGCTGTTCATACTTCTTTCATGGGCAGTCCAAATGATCCTGGCATCAGCACATCGTGGCGGCCTTTTTCCCACCCTCAAGGTGCATTGTACTTCTTCGAAAAGCAACGCGTGGGTGTAACATTGCAGCAACTCACGATGTCTTGTACTTATGCGGTGGACTTCGTACAGGGCATATTTACAGATAATGACATTCGGAACAGTGAAATCATGGACGAGATTGAAGGATGTGTCGATCAACTCATTAGGCTTGCTCCCTCCAAAGGCATCATTTTCCCCGATCCAGATGTGCAGCTCGTGATAGAGCTCGTACGCGAACCGAAGGAGAAGATATATCAAAGATTTCGCTACTACTTTGTAGATATCAAACAGAGGTTGCTGTTTTGGCTAGATGACTACCAATATCCGGTAGCGATATTTCAGGGGTTGAAGGGTGTAACGCAGCCAACGCACATAAGTAAGTCCAACACGAGATAGCATTGCGATCACATCTGACCCAAGCATAGAGATGGCCCTGGAGATGCAGTATTGGTGAGCGGAACTAGTGTACGTATGCTTGGATATTATTGAATGAAATTTTTGCTCAACCTTGTTACAGACGACCATCTACACGTCTTTAAATAGATTTGGCAAAACATACAGGAGACACTATGAGCTGTATCCTTGTGGTCGGATGCTGGATAAGGCTACTGTGTGCGAGCTTCGGAGTTTAGTTGTGTATGCACATGCCGGTATGTACTGATCTGTCTTGATTGAGGTCTCTCTGATGGCATGTCTCCAGCGGTTATTATGTGTGAAGCCTATTTGGTACCCTTCGAGCCTGGCCAAATCTCCAAAACGATGGATATCGTGAATGCACTCGAGAGTGTGTGAATGGCATATCCGACTTTCCCTTCTTCTTACCCAAAAATAGTGACGGCCAGAGAGCCCATCACTCAAGAATACAATGACCCATTGATGGTTGTAGCAGGTATGGGACACTGCATTATACTTCGCTGGCATATCTCATTTGTCACTAAGCATATTTCATGCACATGTTCTGTACGTCCAGTCATACTTAATTTTCAATTATGCACACCTGGCTTAGAACACACACCTAGCCCGGGTGAAATTCTTTAATTTCCACGGGCAGCCAGGTGCCCGCCTTGAAGCCGACCGCTCTATCTACGAAACGGCGGAACACAGGGCACAAACATCTCTCCTGCTGCGCATCATGAACTACCTCCTGTTCTTCGTGCCATCTTCGCATTCTCAAGAACTCAAGCGTGTCTGGGTGGATGAGCTTGTCAACCGGATGCGCTGGCGCGTCTTCATTACCGAAGTATCTGCAGATTGGACTAGGTCCAAAATCTACGTATGTATGTGGCTGTGGTTGTTTGTGTAAATGCTGACTTGGACCGTTTATCTCCGTGGGTCGGACCTGATGGGCTTTTCTGTGTAGTCAATTATAATGCTGCTCGTTGACGTGAGCTTCTTGACTATACCTGGAATATTTCCACCGACACAAGCTTTCCAACCAGTGAGCGTCATTGCAATTTATGTCTCAACACTATGCGCAGTCGGTTCGCTTTTGTCCTCTGTCGTCTTAACGAATCAGAGCAGGCGATCTACGCGATGGACATCGAGTGAGGTGGTGAGTGTGCCGTTGTAGCATTCTTGGCGTCCATTGCGTCTGACGATGAACGATACAAATGGGGATATGTAGGCTGAATATATGCTTGACGTGACTTCGTTCGTCTCCGACACTGACTATATAGCAATAATGTACAGTATGCCTTACGGCTTGCTGACATGGGCGTACGTGGCAGCTTCATTGGTTTTATATATATTCTCACTATCAAACTCGCACCCGATGTTATCATAGAATGTTGTGTTTCCTTACTGGACTTATGTTTGTAATCTTCAGTTCAACACACACACCCACATTAGTGGTTGGCGGTATTTCTGCTTTCATCATCGCGCTCTGCGTTGCATGGCAATTACTGCCGTATGTGAAGAAGACAAAGGATGGACTACGAAGGGCAGTAGTCACATCCTTCCGGATCCACGGAGAAAGGAGGGGAGTGGGCGTCCGGATGATCAACCAGTCGTCAGTTTGATCTGCTATTCAACATGGATGCGTACAACGTGGGTAGGAGACCATTGCTCGTTCTGATTGCAGTCTCTGGATGTGCTAGTATTTGAGACCCTGGCTAAAGCTACGGTGATCGCGTATGCCAAAATTTCAGTGCCTTTTTTTCTGGACAGATTTTCTCTTATATAACCGCTCTGCTTTCTCCGTTTCAGTAGTGAACAATGCATGTTTCCATGAGTAGCGGAACCCTGGGTTCCTGGTTTGGCCCCGGATTAAGAGTGACGTTAGTAGTATCATGGTGATCGGTGTCGGAGGAGTTCAATACGGAGCGTTGTTGCCGAGGACTTTGTTCCCTTCCGACACCGCACAAAGTTACGAAAAGGAACAAATTATTCAAAAAGGTCCACGACATTATCAGCACTTTCGTATTCGCGTCAAGGACCATGCTTTCAGTTCAGCGGGCTGTACTGTACCAATGATAGCACATCCTGACTTACATGGCGATAGAAATCTATCTGCTTAGTACTTGCCACATGTTCACGATCATAGCCAGCTCAGCCATGGCCACAGCGTTTGGCTTTGGCTGCTGTGCGGAAGGCCCTGCAGCTAGGACAACAGTGGTGATAACTGATAGCCCTCATTTCCCAGGGGCAGCAGTCATAAAGCTGTGATCATATATTCCAGATAGTCCCCAAATTACCATGTCCTCAGGGTTGCCATAGGCGATCCTGTGCTATCATTGCTTCCCTAATTACGGGATCCCTGACAAAGGGTGGTGGAAATTTGCGCCACAATCAAGGGTAGTGCCAAGGTATGGTTGAACCTCGAGGTAATGGCGTGGTGCAGGCGCAATGCCAATCTTTGAATAAGTACTATAATATCCATAGTAATGTATCTACCGGCAGGGAAACCGAATTCTAGACGCACACGGACTGTTAAAACAATTGTACTGGCTGGTAGCAGCGAGACTGCGATTTGCCCACCAAGTACTGTCGGACCTTCGATGGCGTACAGGCATAGTCTGTATAGGCTTCTGCTGAGGCTATCCAAGTCATTCTCCAACAGACTCCGTCTCTGGATCTTCCACGTCTTCGGTTTTCTCCGCCACATCAACGTTCTCGTCGGACAACATCCTACCTATCCAAAGTCTTCTAAGTCAGTCATTTACCCCGAAAAAGTGCTGGACCCGGCACAAACGGAGCTCCCCTATCTTCTGGCATCTTTGGAGCATTCCACCGTCGATGATCGTTACGGTTGCCAAACTGGCGATCCCGTTCAGTTGAGCCGCGTTCAAAACAGCAGGAGTCCCACGATACCTGCAGATAGCGGAAGTGGAAATGATATCGTTTGGTCACAAAAAAGTCCCAGCACTGAATTGTCCTATTCATTTTCCGTACTACCCAACGAAGTGCCATCAACAAGAATGATTCCAGAACGAATACCCAAACCATTTGGGGCAACCGATATCAAGCGACATGAAAGACGTGTCTCGATGTGCGGGACCTTTCCATTCAGTTAATGATGACCACTGACAAGAGGATGGAAGAAACGAGAATGATGAAATACGACCTATATTAGCTGCGCAGAGGGAGTATAGCGAGTGTGTTTATGTCCCCTTCACTGGTGATGTTGTCTGTGTCGTTTACATTGTTGCTGCACACAGTCCACTGGACCCGAGTAACAGCACGTCATGGAGGTGCTGTACCCACCCTCAAGGCACGCTATACTTCTTCGATATGGACCGCGTAGGTGAGACGTCTCAATGGCTCGTTCTCTTCTACTGATGTTGCGACCCTCTCATAGGGTATATTTACAGATAATGACGTCCGCAACGCCACGACTCTGAGCGAAATTGAGGAATGTGTTACCCAGCTGATCAGGCAAGCTGACCTGAAAGGTATCCGTTTTCCTGATTCAACTCTGCAACTTGTAGTCGTGCTTGAGCGTGACCCAACCCAAAAGGAGAAGCCCTCTCGAGTCTTTCATTACTACTTCATTGATATTGAAAAGAGGTTGTTGTTCTGGCTGGAAGACCACCAAGATCCTATTCGCATATATGACGATTTGAGAGGGGTGACAGAACTGACGCACGCCAGTAAGTTCTAAGGCATTAGTGGTGAGACCAACTACTTACACATTTCCATGCATAGAAAAGGCTCTAGAAATGCATTATTGGTGAGCACAGTAGGCGTGAGTGTACTTATACGTGAATTGGATGCAACCTGTTTAATGTTTGGCTTAGATGGGCATATGTATGCCTTTGACATGGAGCATGGTGAAAACTACGCAGGAGACACTATGAATTGTATCCTTGCGGGCGGTGTTTGGATAGGGCTATTATTTGCGAGCTTCGCAGCTTAGTTGTATATGCTCATGCTGGTGTGTACCGTCCTTATTGGCTAGATTCTCCGGTGACATATTAACAGCGGTTATCATGAACGAGGCGTATCTTGTACCTTTCGAACCTGAACAACTCTCGAAAATGATGGATGTCGTGAATGTGCTCGAGGGTCTGTGAGCAAAATAGTACAATGTCATTGTTCTTAGTCGAAAGATAGGGATCATTCCAGAAGAACAAGCAGCCACTAAAATGAAAGATGACGCGCTAATGGTGGTGATAGGCAAGGGAGGATGCATCTTTTTCTGCCTATGTATCTGATTGATCATCTAGCATACTTCATGCACATTTTTTGTCCGTCTGTTTATACTCTGTCAGTGGGCGGCACCCTTGACTGACTACTGGAACCTAGCACGGACACAATTCTTTAATTTCCACGGACAGCCAGGTGCTCGCCTTGAAGTAGACTGTTCTATCTACGAACCAGAACACAAGGCACAAAAGTCTTTCCTCCTGTACTTCATGGACTGCGCACTTTTCTGTGCACCATCCTCTTATTCCGAGGAATTCAAGCGCATCTGGGTGGATGAGATTGTCAACCGGAGGTGCTGGCGTGCCTTTATTACTAAAGTGTCTACAGATTGGGCTGGGTTTACAATCTA
>JADGIP010000839.1:0-10930 GCA_016618355.2 Astraeus odoratus | reverse complement strand
ACTATCCTTATATAAACGCTCTCTCTAGATATAGAATGGGAACACTACCTTCCTCGAATTATTTGGGCCTGGTCATTGCATAGGTATGCTAGGCATGGAATTGATGCAAGAATTCAGTGTGGCTTATGGCATAACGTCAACTTCACCTACTATCACGTATTAGTACTAGCCAATGAATCTCTGCACCAGGAGTCCAGGTGTGGAATTGGACCATCCTCATCGTTTCTCTCGGATCTAGGTGCCACACAGATAAAAACGCCGGCCTTCGCAAAGTACCGAGAACAGAGTCATATGACGTCTCGCAAAGCAAACCGGCAAGAATAGGGAATTGGTCTAGGTTAATGAACCAGTACTGTTTAGGGGGATCCGGGACCATAGACACCAGCTCATTGTGGGGATCTATTCCCTTGAATGGCATTCTTCTTCGATACATGCAGGGCCAACTCCACTGCCAGCTCCTCTGATGAAATGGCGCTGGATCTGTAGCGCGGAGAACAACCGAAGAAGATGGTGGAGTGGGGTTATAGATTTCGGGTGCAATTAACCTTTCCAAGGTATTATTTGTCATGGTCGAGTCTTGTGGGAGGCGCGCTTTCAAGTTGGGTTGCGGTGCAACAGCAGCAGCTCTGTAACTGAGACGTCGTCAGCTAACCGGAAAATCCATCAAAGAGACATAGAACTGGTTTAGCTGTCGGTACCTCATGGACTTGCCCTGAACCGGAAAAAAAAATTGCACGGTGTTGTCATCATCTAATCCGGAAACCAGTATAGAAGGCTTTACCCCGCGAGAGGCCCCCGAAAACTGCCGAAGTCTGTGATGATCAGGGAGATGGTACCCTGTGTTGCATTTTAGGACCCAGAAGGAATGGTATGGAAGTATGGAAAGGTTTCCGTCTTAGGTTTGGGAAGAGTAAAGCGTACTCGATGTTACCGGCTTCATATCGTTAAAAGTGGTGCAAATCAGACTCGGAAGCCATCACGGTATGCACCACGCCCTAGTATGAGCAAGGGGAACTGCATACTCGTGATGCTGGATATAGTATTATGCACCTACTATCATCGCTTTGCTAATTTTGCGCTCGAACCCAGTAGGACGCCACCGCCTTCTTGGGGAGCAATATTGGAAGAACAGAGCATCCTTGTATTAACAGTGCATTGGTCTTCCACTCGTGTACGCTGTCATTCGGCGCAGGCGCGTCTAATGGTCGTTATCCTCCATACCGATAATATCACTAAATGAACTGCCAAGCATCAGGACGTCGCAACCACTCCACAAGTCCGAGAAACTGGTGCCGAAATTGATAGCAGACGTACTGCAACAGTCAGATCGCTTTCGTCTTGAAGAATGCGAATGGTACTTAACGCAATTTAGACCGCTGCTTCGATTCTGTATCCTCGTGGCCAGGGGAGTCCAAATAATTGCTCGTATTCTCTAAGCAAAGGTTTTACGTGAGCTGAGCTCTTATTCAGGCGACCAAACCACCCGCCCTGTCTCCATTTCCAGTGACTCACTGGGGTGTGCTGATAACGACCTCCTAGCAGTATTTCCAGATTTTACTTTCATGTGTTCTTCAAACATATTCTGCGCCATCAGTTAATACATTTGATACCAAGTCCGATGATTCGGCACTGACTTTCTTTCTCCCATTCACTCCAATAGGCTGTGATTCTTACACTTCGAGTCAGATCGTTCCAATCGTTAGACACTCGTTCTTTCGGAAAGAAGACAACAGCCCATGCGATCTAAATACAGCGAATCCAGCTGCGGGACAGCGAGTATACGCTTAACCATTTGAATGTACAACTTAAGCTAATTGTGATAGTACTCCGGTTTTACGTGCTACTCTGTATTTCCAGCTTCAGATTCAAGCGCTCGTTGGCGATCTTACTACTGTTCGTTGGCGCTAACTAGACTCAGGTCAGCGTACCTTAAGATTAGTGCTATCACCTCATGTGATAATGTGTATATATGTGTACCGTACATCTGGAGACACCACAGCCGACCGCGGGACCTATGGCACTCCACGCTCGAGACTCTCACTCTAATGTATGTATATAGCTTAAATTCGAACCCCCAGCACGTTCGGCATCTATGGCTAATGCCTTTGTGTAGCTACGTGTTTGTCCCTACATGACACATGAGATTGCCTAACTTTGCCTTTACAAGCAAGATAACAGTAGATGGATCAATATTTAGCATTGACCTAAATGTCGCGCTAAAGTGTAGACACAATTTCAAGTTTAAGTTTCACACTTGCGCGCTGGTTGAATTTGACTCGAGGTCTTGTACACGTATAACCAAGCTTGGATCTCATGCCCCTGTTTTCTGGTTTGAATTGTCGAAATAGTGTGCATGCAAACTACAGGCTTTAACCGTCATTTGGTCTTGTGAGTAGGCATCACCTATCACGCTCTTGTATAGCGCTTGTTATGAAACGTAAGATTCTGCGTAATGTCTGTGTGGCGTAGACATGCAGTATGCTCGTGTTATCCTCGTTACTTTCCAAGTATATGCAAACAGGCTAAGTAACTGAATGAACTGCGACCCTCGACACCCAAGATCACGCTTTCTATCGCCGTAATTTTATCACATCGGTCGAGATAGGGGTTTTCTATATAGCGTCAGTGGGTTTATTACGTCACAATGAGGGTGGTCGAAACGTGACGAGAATGAAAACGCACGGAAGTATCCAATAGATATCACATTCTTAGGGGCGTCTCTGCCACCTGTTCAAAGAAGATTCCTGGCGTTCCCCTTTGCACCGTCTCCGCGGTGACCGGAGGCTACAAGAAGGAAGGAATTTCAGATTGGTTCTCAAGACAAAAGTGATAATATTGAATGCCTAAGCGCTTAGAAACCAGGGGAGGTTCTAGAAGCCATACCTATGTATATATTCCACTAGAAGCTATACGTATATATACCACGCTAACGAAGACCAACGCCTTCGCGTAACCCTGTCTGTCATCAGACTACCTCAGGGTCACAGAACCCATGCTGCCTCGAGTCGAGTCGTGCGCATACAAGTAAACACGCTGGAGCTCATTCTAGGTCTGCCAGAGGCATTTAGACTGTGGATAAATGTGATGGGATGATGATTTAAGCCTGATGTTCACATCGATAGGGCGCAACGTGACGAGGTAGACCTGCCGAATTCCAAATTGCTGCACGCCACTGCCACTCGGGAACATTGATTTCTTTTGTAATGAATATTCACGTGATAGTTATAGCACATACAAGCGAAGAGGCTGATCAACGGCGAGCCCGCTTGTCGAAATATGACCACAACGAACGCCGCACGTCCGTTCATTGTGGCCTGAGACGGACGAAACAAGGCTACACTGATCAGTGTTTGATGAATACATCGATGACAACGTGCACACAGGACCATCATGAGAGACCTGCCTCGTACATATATGGGCAGCAACACCAAGTGGGCCTTTTGAAGGCTCGACAGTGGGATAGCTTCGCAAATGATGCATGATGACGGCTAGATGTCATTGTGTCCAAGGCTGTCTAGCCAGATCAACAGTGGATTGAAGCCTATCCACAGATGTCACCCAATGTTAACTATCTTATCATGATACCATATCCACAGCAGGCCTGAGGGAAAGGGAGGGTCACAGAAGTCAACATCTCGTCATGGACTCAAGTGGCTGATAAGAAGACTAAGGGTCGTTTCTTGAACCTTGAAACTGCAGATATGAATAGTGATCGTGGGAAGCTCAAACTGTGAATACCCATGCACGATTGTCAAGCTGACTGAGTTAAGGCTGTTATGTATGGAGTGCACATGCACTGAGTCGATTGACCTCGGTGCCGCGTTACCAAGTTGCTGAGATTCGAGTGCTAATTGTGTGACAGCCCCCGTTGCTACGAACCGATGAAATTGGTAGTGCTACGATGAACAGTAATAAAAGTATCAGCACGTACTTATTTCACAGGTTCTCACCTATTTTGCTGGAGGGCGTATATGTCGTGATCCTGACCAGACTAACACATGCTATATGGTCCAGCAGGTCGAAGCCCAAGGTCTGTCCTCGAGGCAGTGTTCTGTCCCGATCCTGGAATGATGTACGGTAAGCTGAAAAAATGTCCTAGAACCAGATCCACAGTCAGATATTATCACAGCAGTGGATGCCAGCATACGGACAAGTAACTTAATGTCCCTCGAAGGTTGCATGCATGAAAATTTACAAGCTCGCGTGCCTTCCACGTGGCGGTCCTCCCGGCAAATGTCACTTGTCATGAATCAGCTTCAGCCTCTAATGACTACATCACGTACGTTGAGATATTAGATCTATACGCGTCATACTACTCGGCTAAACCCGCGGGGGAAAAAACACGTACTCAGGTATGACTACCCCGAAATTTAGATATTGCGATGTTTAACGGTCCGGAGTTATCTACGTGGACACGTTGGTCCAGTAGATGCCTGCTCTATCAAAACATATGCTGACTGTATTGCCTCATCGCACATTGGAATATGATCTTGGTCGAACGTCGGGGCTGGTTATCATGTCATAGTTGCTCATGTCGTCCACGGGTACGCATCACAGAATATTTATTGCCCCGCATAATAAGTCTGACAAGGATCTTTGTGCTTTGATCTAATAATACATTTCTAGGATTATACTTTGCACGGAGTTAAATATATCTCTGTGAAATTCCCCGAACTACTCCAGCTGCTCTCCAGTTCGAGATGCGTACATTGAAAAACTCGCTTTATTTGGGCTGGGGGAACCGGGACGTCCATTTCCTATTCCAGAAGGTTGGAGCGTTAATGCACTAGCGTCGATTCCAATCCATGGCTTTAATACCGACTGAACACGAGTAACGCTGATTTGGTGATGGGCTCCTTCGATCGGTGCTGTAAACGCAATGACTATGTTGGTCAGACTCTATATCTGACAGTGACACTCGCGATTAAGGATTGCAAAAAATCTGGTTCTAGAGTTCAATGGAACAAGACCACGTTGATGTGACCCCTCAAGACCGAACACACGGGCAAGTCCAATCTGATCAAGTTAGGCGTGTGATACCTTGAAGCCCTGAATCCTTAACTTCTTCCAGTTCTTTCGAGCGCATAAACTGTTCAAGCCGCCCTGTCCTCATCCACCTGTCAAAAAAAAACAAAAACTGTTACATAATGTGCCCGGATCCTACCCGGCTACGTAGAATCAATACGAGACAGGGGTTCCAATGCATCACCAATGGACGGACTCCTGCAGCTTGTCACTGGAGCGACGTGGGTGAATTGGGACCGCATCTGGTTATCCATCAGGGTGTCACGGCTTGGCATGGGTGGCCCCCGAACACCGGTCCAGATGGTACCGCCCCGTCATGTCAACCCCACAAGCCATAGCAGTGCTATTTCAATGAGCTCCTGACACTGGAGCGACCATCTGGTCCGTTGAATATGACCGTCCGCATCTGCAGTCATATAGTCCAAACGCAGGGTCGCTCCGTAGGAAGATTGACTTGACAGCGCATCAATTCCACAGGAATGTGACGAGGAGTTTGGATCAAAAGAACCAGAGGCTGGGAAGTGAGTAGGTGTGGTTCGGGTGTGGTCAGCATGCACCAAAATTATATTCTAAAGTGGAAGAGTTGACTAATTCCTTGATACAGATCAGCGTAACTCAGCGTAGCCTGAGCTACTATTTGACAACCTGGACACCGTCGTGGCTGAAGTTAGGAATGCTGTATCCAGCCTGATCAGAGTCTGCGGAGACCACAAAATGTCAATCGCAAGGGGGTAATTTTGACAACCTAAGTCTTACTAATTAGGATAGGGACACGTGATGCAATCAATCACATTGCGGCTGGCATCCATGAAGCTTCTATGCTTCAAGCTAGGCCATATCACCGTGTCAAGGTAAAGGCCGTCTCTCGGCGCCATACCATGCTCCCTGGCGCTCCTCGGAAATTTGACACAGTCCCACCCTCTTCACTCGATTAGGAGTGGCTCAATCTACCCCAAGCGATGCCATGTCACGACCCCTGGCAGAATGATAGGGAGCCAAGCGTTTGTCGACTACGCCCGCAGATACCAAGACACGTATGTATGGGCTCCATCTTCAGTTCATAATGAAACACGAAGTGACAGTGATTTGATGTTCATACCAACGTATGTGTAATAGTTGCTGCACTTCTACTCAGCACACGTTCCGTCTCCACTTCGACCACAATGCCATTCTTGCTGCGGATCTTCGCCATCACACCCTTTTCTATCTACGAACTATGAAACAGGCACTAGCTCCAGAAGGACCATTAATGAGTATCCAGGGACCATACGTCTTGGCGTGGAGCTGCCCGCAACTTGGCATGTGCATTAGACTTAGGAGCAGGTGACCATCTTGTGGTGCTTCGGAGCCGTAGCCAGAGCTGACTGCCGGACTCGTGCAGCCTCGATGCCGACGTAAACATTAGCCTAACTAGAAATGCCCTGCAAGTTGCAGAGCCACAGATGTGCGTGAGTATCAGTTCAAACGTCTCTTGATCAAGGGCAGAATGCACGCCTAGTCCACATGACACGAAGAGCCCTGCTAATTGTGACCCACTCAGTGATTCGTGATGGTATATGCATGCAATTACCCACAGCCAGCGTGCATCAGCATGTGGCGAGTCTCGATCTCCGTGGGCGCATACAAGCATCCAATATGAGCATTTAGGAGATGGACAGATCGTAAATGCGAAGAGTTGGCAAACAACAGGGTTTCTGATAAGATCGTCACGATGCGCGCCCAATGCCACACTGGCATGGTGCTCCTCGGCAGCCGGAGGACGTCACTCACTTCATGTACACTGCAGTGGACACGAGGAGATCCCTTAGATCCTATACTTTTATTTCGTCTGCACACCTACTCGTGTGCCTCGATCTTTTATGAAGAGAAGGTAGGACCACGGCGTGATTTCAAGAACGAGAACAAGACCAGAAGGCGGGCACAGGAGGCCGCCAACGGCTTTTTTTGTACCCTGCGGAAGTGCGTCCTTCCCATATTAGTCTCCGTGCTTCCCGCCTTCTCTCGTCATCGCATGGTCGCAACACACTAGAGGTGAAGGATACCGTACGCCCATGATTCTGTTTGTCACTCCTCATGTCGTCATAGCTTCTTGGAACTCTCGGTATCGTGATTTATGTTTGTCGTCGTACACAGTAGAGGCTTTCAGTATGGGCAGGTGGGTAGTTAATTCTCGCTACCGTCGACCTATATCATGTGGTGGACGAGTCGGTGTATGCCCATTCTTGTCTTCCATTGCAGGAGCCCCATCAGCACTTGTGGCGAGAGTAGATACGATACCGCATGACAACGAAGTCGTCTTACCTCATCGTCAGGGAGCGTCGTACTACCCCACCATCAGGAAGTCGACCTTCCATCAGCGGATTTTGTCGCCATGGTGTGTATGGGCACGACCCCACCGTAGCCGGACGTTCAAACCTTTGATAAAAGCTTCTTCGAGCTTGGTGAAGTTCCGGCGAATCTTCGGAACCATGAGTGATTCTACAGCCAGCCCTGCGTTTCAGGCAATGTCCCCATATACTGAAACGTGGAACCATGCATGCGCCCGTGTACAAGTTTCCGTACGTGGAATTCAGCCATGCGCAATACGCCCGCACACAGGAACATGAACTGGAGCTGAGACGGTATGACGGCAATCGAGGAACATGGCTGATAGATGTCCCTTACCGCTGAGACCCCTTCGGCTTCTGTGGATGTATATGTACACTTTAAGTATATACTGACCTTCATGTCGAACCTGAGTGCGTGCACACGACCTGGCCCTGATATAGATAACACGGAAGGCGAACGCAAGAAGACGTGGCAGTACATGCATGGGCAGGTACATGATCTGCAGAAGAACGTCGAAGCAGATGACCCTAGAGTTGTCTTGGGGTATACTTATCGAATGCAGAGCACCGCGGCGGGCGGTGCTTCTAGGCCGATGATGCATGCGTCATGACAGATATAGCAGGGCGGGGTAAACCCCTCATGAAGTTGATCCGAGTGGGCCACTTGGTGGCGTTGAAAGTTTTCCCGTAATCATGATGCCGTATGTGCTGAAACGCGCAGAATCTGGGACATCTGCAGACACTTATTTATAAGTGCAGAGCGCTCCGTTGCGCAGCAGGAGAGGATGTACGATGCCGACGAGTGTGCGTATGCGTGTCAACTTGGACCTTATCATTGTGCCGGTATCTGGAGTGGACCGGGGCCCGCTGGGTACTTGCAAAGTGATTCGGTGAACGCCGGCAAACCGTGATGCGGCGCAGCACTTCGTTGTGTCGTTATTGTAATAAAGGCTTTTATAGACCGTGCAAGTTCATATCTGCGAATACATAATTAAATAATGGCGACTTCAAATCGACGAGGTCCAGTCCGGGTCGGACTCCGCGATAAGCAGGTATGTATATGCAGTCGCCTCGCTTGCACTGCTGCGCTGCTGAAGCTTTGTTCCAGGTTCAAGGCCGCTAAGAAGATTCCAGAAAACGAGTCACTCGCACACTAGCGTGCAATATATTTATATTCACAACGGTGCTCCTTATTTATCCGCTGTTGAGCCACTAGTGCGCTCGAGGTGATGTAATGAATTCCGACCCTCATGGTGGAGAACAACGCGTGACACGCTATACGTGCTTCTACCTCCATCAAGACTGAGTTGCTACGAGGTAGGAGCTATTATTAACCCTTTAGTTCTGTTCTATTGATAGACAATAAGACTATACACCTTGTCCATACACTGGGCGCAACGGAGTGGGGGAAATAGATCATATCGTGTTGCAGAACTTTAAATAACTAGGGCAACTGAGGTGCGATATCCTTGGTAAGATCTTGCAGTGGACCTAAGTAGCACTAGCATTGTCATGTAACCGAGAAATTGCTGATGCATGACCTCGATGACAAACCCAGCGGTTTTGACGAACAAAGTAAAAGACTGACCGATCGATGGAATGGTTTCATCCATGCACGGGGTGCACTGGTTTGTGCACGGAGCGCACGTGCACCGAAATTTTGGTCAGCACGCCTGGTTGTGCCGACGGTAACTGCAAATTTTACTTTTGCTTCCGTTGTTCGACTCCGCGCGGGGTGCATATGTGCACTCACAGGGACAAGGTGAGGAGGCAAGGACGCACGTGCGTATGTCGACCAGCGGGACCTGCACTGCAATACTTACCAACATGTGCCCGAGCGTACGTCCATGTTGGAAACGACCGTCATATCCGACTTGGACGGATACATACACCGTTAGTCCAGGACGGCGTTGGAAACATTCCAACGTTCCAGCGGTGGCGACCATAACATGGCAGGGGCGGTGTCACATATATGAAGGTACTTTTGGAATACCAAAATATGCAGTCCTTTGTATCTATGTTACTGGACGCCGTTGCCCCGGCGACCGACCATATATTGGGAAAAGCATTGGCCCGCGGGAGAAAGGAAAAGAAAATAAAGAGTGACATTGATCAGGGCTTCTGACAGGAAGAGAAGACTGTCTTTGGCATGTTCCGACATCCGCAGACTGACAGGGAAAATCCGTCCTGCCGTCTGCAGACGCCTCGGAGGCCCGGATGTGCGCAGCGTACTCGGTTTGCATGCCATGTACATAATTGCTTGTCGGCAAGCCTGCAGGGTTTGTTTCGCTTGTCCGGGTGTTTGCGAGATGATTGTATCATCTGCGCATGTGTGTGCCACGGACACGCATGCCTGCATATGATCATGTTTCGGGGGTACACAACACATAATGGACTCGGAATGGACCATTGGAAGGTTCGGGCGGGGCCGGGAGAGAAGGCGCGGGTCGGCGAGTCATCGGGGAGGCTATAAGTTGGAATCGCATTGTGGCGGTTGATCAGGGTGACCGGTTGATCGGAAGAAGCTAAGCAGGGACCAGGGCTGCTGGGAGGAACATGCCTCGAGAAGTTGAGGAAACGTCGGAGCGCAGGAGGGATCACCCGACGCGACAGGGGATATGTACATAGCGGGGTGATTCATTACCGAGGAGAACGAGCGTCCGTAAGTAATCGGTCGGTATGTGTTGTCCGCAAGAAGGCATGAGACACTGGAAGGAAAGGAAATGTGAAGGGGATGTCGAGTTGCATCACTACTGGCTGGGTGAACCCGATATGAATGAAGTGGAAATGGGCACACAGTGCCGTCGTGCTCACGTGGACCAAGTGGCCGCAGGGAATACGGCCAGCATCGTATATGAGATGCCATGGGCACGGATGGTAATCAGCAGGAGATCTGATATGTATGTACGACCATCGATAACGACCCTCGGAACGGATGCTTAGGGGGAGCTGGGCTTCGCTGCGTCGATTACCGCGAAGAACGGACAGGTGCGAGACAGAGACGCGGGAACGGAAGTAAACGGTGACATGACAGGTGACAGGGCTGTTAGATAGCAGTAGTGGGTCTTGGTATCAAACGAGCAAGCAGTCGGATGGCTATCTAGTGATTGGATTCAGTCGTGGTATGCACTACGTATGTATACGGCACAGGCGTGGCGACGGGAAATTGCCAGCTGGTGGGAAATGAGGAAGACTTGGCAGGGGAAGGGGATCTTTGAACGCAGGTACGGGGAGGAAGTGTGACGTATGCTACCGGTGTATGTACCATGTATGGCTGGTCAGCACTGAGTGCTAAAGTACCAGTGTGGTGGATTCGCCTCGGGTCCATAAGGAGTTTGGTGTGCGGTGCAGTCTTATCGAGCCGGAAGGCGTCGGTCATGTGACCTGAGATCGGGGATCTGGGGATCTGAGATACGTCACCGCCTCGGAGCGAGGACCCCGAGAGACGCGATATTGGCGATGCCGTTACGAGCTGCGATTATTATTCCCTAAATAAATAAATCGACATTATTTTATGCTTTACAGCTGGTTTTTATCTGCCCCCCGAAGTCCAACCCAAGTGTGTTCCACTCCTCCTC
>JADGIP010000838.1:0-10967 GCA_016618355.2 Astraeus odoratus | reverse complement strand
CAGAGAACTGGGTTGTGAACCTTAGTTGATATCTGAACTGAAGGACAGAGTATACTAAGTACAGGGCTTAAATACTGAGGTGGGATAAGTATGAGTGGAGCTGGGTCCAGGTGATAAGCAAAAGATTATTAAGTACAAGGAAAGGCAATGCAACAATTTGTAAGTAAGTGAATGGTAAAGCTGAGTAATGGAACAGGAACAGGAACAGGAACAGGAACAGGGTATGAACTGGGAGGTGTCCACTGCCAAGTGGCAGTGTACATAGCATACAACATAACAGTTAATGTACAAAGCAAGATGAGAGACTAACTAAATGAAAAATGAATGGAATAGTGAACCAGAATAAGGAGCAGGGGCAGAGTAATGTAGTGCAGGGCAGGATAGCAACCAGAGTTTGTATGGTTGTGACAGAACTGCTCAAAGGTGAGGAGTTCATCCTGAGTGATGTCTGCTTTGTTTTGTATCACAGAGGTTGGCACTAGGGTCATGGAGCCATCTGCTGAGGGGAGGGTGGCTAGGGTGTCATTGTCAAGTGCATAGGAGAGGTTGGAACTGGCCTCCTTGAGGCCTTGATTGGCTACCCAATGTATTGACTCCCCAAAGACAGGTGAACCTTCATATATGCAAACCCTCATGTCTCTTCATTTACACCATATCCAGTCCTCTCTCATGTGATATATGCCAATTCTTAATAAAGCCCTTTGTCATGACTGTGACTTTCTGACCTGCTCTGGTGTCACACTCTATTTCTTCCACATGACTCCAATATCATCTGACAATCTCTGCAGTCATGTACTTCAACAAAGGGACTTGGTTGATTTTTGTATGTTCTCCATCTTCTCTGTCTTCTTGAGATGACCCTAAGTGACAACCTAGGACCACACCCAAGACTCTACTAGCAACAATGGATAGAGAGGAGGAGCAGGACTCAAGTCTATAGTTCTGAGAGCAAAAACCCAAAGAGAACTTGAATGAGGACTCTGGGTGTTCCATTCAAGTTTATATACTACTACCATTGTTTGTATGTATTGTGCTAGGGTTATGCTAAGAATGTTCTGGAAAGAACATGAGGCTTCTACTATGGATGAGTCATAATGATGTCACAGCCTAGGCCCAGGAGCTAGACTGCACTGCCTACTAGAAGTCACATGACCATGTGTAAGTATGTCCTAAAGTGTGTACACTATTGGTAACTATGAATGAAAGACAAGGGAAAAAGTGATGTCAAAAAAGTAGTGTCCATTACACTTCTCCATTTGCCCTATTTCTTTGTAATCTTGATTACATGCTCTAGACCTTTTCTGCTATCTTAGTGTTAGTCATTTTGTTTATGCCCCTGACTTTGCCCCTTGAAAATGTTTTCTGACATGGCATGCCAGTTACCTTCTGACTTGTTTTCTTTGTCTTGTGTTCATTGAAAATTATTGTGCATGTGTTATTGTTCTTTTCACCTCAGTTACCATTCATACAGGTCTTCTGAGCCTTCCTTTCTATTTCTGCTCTCCTGTATATAAGCTGTCCTGTGCCCATAACAGTTCCTCAGTTCAAATATCAACAAAATCACCTCTCTCTGTCTGACCTCTGAGCTTGTGGGAGCCAGTGTCCCTTACCTCTCTCCATACCTCTGTCTCTCTGAAATATGAGGGCAGGACTCACACAAGGGGGCAGCACATATGTTGAACCCAATGCCCTCACTGAGATGGCCCTAAGCACAGAACCTAGGACCACACCCAGACTCTACTTGTCAAAAACCAGAAACTCCAGGCAACCTCCAGAGGCAGAGGAGGGTTAGGAGGTCACAGAGGAGTCAGGACATGAGCTCTTAGCCTCAGTAATGGGTCATGCACTGTGTCCTTATGCAGGTCAGAGCCCAGGCATAGGCATAATGGAGAGATAGCAAGCTCCATGAGAGGAGATAGCAAGGACAAGCAAAGGAGAATGATGGAGAGAGGGAGATGAGTCCTTGCTCAGGCTAAGCCCAGGAGCAAGCAAGATGGAGACAAGATCACACAGAGTCAGGTTTTAAAGTTGATATTCAAACTAGAGATTACAGACAGTAAAATGTTTTCATCACAACAGGGGTGCATGATATAATTTCCCTCCTTTGTTAGCACACAATGATACATTATCATGAACTGATTGAACTATTTGGTGCACCTGATGGTCTTTGCCCATCTATAATGGAGTCCAAGTATATGAAAGCAGTGAAGGAGCCCTGACATCATTTGAACTGCTTTGAAGCACTGGGACAGATGCTCATGACAAACCAGTGCCTAGACAAATTGTCAGCTTACTGCATGCACTACATCATGGTGGATTGCTCAGTGATCCACTCATTTCAGTGAGTACAGTGGTAATAGGGTGGACAGCAAGGACAAGGAAGGTGCAGTGGATGGGGAGCACTTAACATATGTAATTCAGCTCAACCACCATCATGGCAAGTTCTGCATTTGTTGCTATACCACATGCCACTGACTGCCACTGCTCTTATTTTCTACCTAGTGTGAAAGATTCACATGCAAGATGTTGACCAACCAGACCTATTGCCATCCATTCAATGATATCTCTATGACCTGATGGACCCCACTGCAGCAATCACCAGAGACCAAGTCAACCTCTTCATGTGTCCTGTGTTTGATTGTAGCATCAAGATCTATTGCTTGGTGCCCATAACATATGATGCACCAAGTGATCAATCAGGAATTAGAGGGGTGCACCATGATATCATTGATGCCACACTATCATGGCACAATAGCCCTGCATGCTATGATTGTGTTTTCATGGATAATGGAGGAACAGACAAAGAAGGATTTAGATGTTTGCTTGTAGTTAGAATTTTGTTGTTCTTGGCATTCAGTTACAGGGACAATGAATGTACCTGCATGTTTGTGGAATAGTTTCTTCCTGTGGACAAGGAGCTGGATGAGGAGATAGGATTGTGGATAGTGGCCCCCAAGTTCAACTCATGGGGGGAAAGGGTGTGTTCTGTCATCACACTCAATACCATTCTTCAATGGGCTCATCTGATTAGTGTATATGGCAATGAATTTTCACCATCCAGTTTTCATTACTCACTGTCACTGGATGTGTTCCATTCATACTATGTAAACAAGTATATTGACCATCACTCACACAAACTAGCATTTTAGTATTAGTTAACAACATTCTACTTCTCCTACAGAGGGTTATGTATTCTGTGATGGTCTTAGTTAACATTGACAACTGTCACAGCTGTCAGGCATCTCATGAACTGTGCAGGCATGTGACTGTGATTCCTTAATTTGTACCTGCATTGGCTGTATTGAAATGACAGGGACACAGATGCCATCAGGTACTCAAAGTTAATGCAGACAAAGACTTTTTTCTGGTGCATAGGCCACTTGTAACTAGTACCAAGTGTTACCACTATATGCTCTGCAAATTTACACATCAAGGTGTGCTCAATATTGTCCATTTCTACAGATGTATCAACTATATGGACAGGCATAGTCTGAACCAGCTAACCATGACTGAATGGTTAGTTTGTAATCGACTCAGTGTAGATGTGGCTGGCAAGTCCAATTTCATTGCTGCTCGAGTTAAAGGTAATGTAGTAGCGCTGACTGTATAGATAGATTATATTGGAGTTGGAAAGTCACGAGTAAAGACATACATGAAAGGGATTCCGAGGATGAAGGCCAGGGGGAAATCAGGGGTTGCTGGTTGAACAACAAGCGTGATCAAATTGTTAGGTGAGGAGCGAGGATAAATCTGTGCATTGGGGCTGAGGTGGTAATATTGGCCACCAATGAAGAAGTGCAGTGTCTGGAGATTGTTGTACTGATTCTGCGTGAGGCCGATCTGGCCAGACGGGTGGACAAAACCACCAGTGGCAGATGCATAGGCATAGAAGCTAGCTGTTCAAATGACATGAGACAGGAGTATCTTCCATGACCCTGCGAGAAAAAGTGGCTAATACACACCACTAGCGAGGGTAATTCTGTTCGAACCGGTGTCAAGAATACCAGATCCAAATCTAAGGATTGGCACATTAACACCATACATGATGGTTGTATCAACACCCCAGTAGGAGCTCGCAGGTGAGATTGTGGTGACAGGTACATAATTCACATCACTTGTGAGGACACTTTCATCGACTTGGCCAAATGAAAGGAGTCCGCTACCACCTACATTGTTGGGTACGAAGTAAACACCAAGGAAAGGGGAACTAATGGTGCCCTCGCTATAGAGATTGTCGATGACTGTAGGGATTAGGTTACCATCCGCGCTTATTCCAGTAGTCAGTCCAGTGGGGCCAAGACCAAGAATACCATCAGGACCGGCCGGAAAGCCTCTGACCTCGGTTGGTACGCCAATTCCCTGGTTATCGATAATCAAATCACCAAGTGCAATTGTGTCATTATATGTCTGTCCCTGGAACGTTACAAGGCCGCCGGCATAGTCATTCTTCTACAAAAAGTTCAATGTACCGAGAACTGGCCATATACCCATTGAAATTAAGACATACGGCAGGTACTCCTGTGGCACGACTGTTCAAGCCTTCCAGATAAGGATTGCTTGACCTAGCACCCACCCACGTATACGAACTAGCAGTATCAACAATAAGCTTGACTAGGAAACCCAGATTTAAGATACACCAAGTTTATTGAAAGGGCCGCTTCTTACATGCATTTGAGGAGCTGGTGACGATGTAGGCGCAGAAGTACCCGTTTTCAATGCTTTGCACAGCGACCATGTGATCACGTTTCCCGAATTGATTGATGTACAATGCATTTGCGTGCTTTGGATTTCGTACGCCAACTAATGGCACGTCCGCGATGCGCACATGAGTGGGAAAGGCACTGACACTGGACAACGCAAGGAGGACAAAACCAAGCAGAGACTTAGGAGGGAGCATGATAATCCTATTCCAGAGTACTGTGCGATCAGAGATATAGGGAGACGAGGATGAAAGGTTGGTGGACACACGTCAAGCTTCAATACCCCGGGATTCCTTTGCTCCGGAGATCACCGACTTTCTTCGCCTACAAGACAGTTTTGCACGTCGGATTCGCTAATCACATTAAGATGCCGTCTGCGGCTTCCAGTGTGCAAATCGTCAATTGTAATTTCATATGCCATAGTTCCGGATGACTGTAAAATAATATTGTCCTGAGTAAAAGTTGGCTTGGTGCTACCCACGTCGTGTCAGGTCATCCCGATGTGCTCCCGATAGGTCACGTGCAATGTCACATGGGCGTGCTCACAGTGTGGTTTTCCGTTCTAGTACTATGTAGATACTGTTTACCACGAATTCTAAATATCAAAGAACAGATACCTCAACGACTTGCACTGGGTGGGTTGAGTTCTGCAGTCTGTGATTTAATTTGTCGGCGATATATGTGACTTGGTTGTTGATGCGCCACGGTAGGACACGTCCGTGTCTTTATGTTCGGCCTCGTCAACCCCGCTTCTGCAAGTGATTTCATTGCATTCCTGGTCCCTTAAAAACATTTCAAAATCGATTTCGTGCACGCCCGATTGCCTTGAGATAGCTGCTTCATGGCCTTAGGTCGCGTGCTTTCTACAGACACTTCTAACCCTTCCTTTTATCTTGCCTCGTCCGCGTGCCTTTGAGGGTTCATATAATGATTTTTATGTGGTACGGCCGACGCAGTATGTTGTCTGATCTCTTTCTGACTGTAGCGTTGCTGATTTCCCCTAGCTAGCACTGCTCACACGATGCGTTACATACCGCTGTTAGGTATGCTTGTTGAGCCGTCACCGTTACCACGATCTATCTCGTTGCTATTTCCGGGTAATCCCTGTTGTCGATTGCGTTCTGCCTTCTTTCTCATCTTCTGCTTCTGCGTTATCGACTTCTGGACTCTTTTCTCCGTCGCCCTCATTAGCCGTGCGTCGAAAGATGAATATTCGACTTCCTTCGAGACATAGGACCCTCGGCGGTATGTACACATCCGCTTTTCCGGTTCCCACATCCTCTAGACAGTAGCCGTGCACGAGGAAGCTAGACTTTTCCCCCCAGCCAGGTTCGTTGTGAGCTTTCTCTCGCTGCTATGCGCGCTAACTAAGTTCCCCCGGTATGTTTGCAGCCATTTTCGCATCTTCTTAGACATTTTTTAGGGTCTCGCAGGCACTGGCTCTCCTGTGACTTTCTGCGTCTGATCTAGACCATCGACACCTCGCTCAGACTCACCCATTCAACTTATTACTTCACCGTGTGCAACTCCTCTTACGCCGTCTCTATCGTATATTGAACATGTTCAACCGGTTATATCGGCCACGGTACTGTGCAGTCTGTCACAAGCTTCAGGCCCAGTTTTCGGTTTTGCTTATGTTCACCTGGCCAGTCACAATCACACTATTCCCAGGTAAACATTTCCTGTTTGCCATCGTGATCTCACTGTTCTCGATCGACTGGACTCGATTGCACACTTTCCAACGCCTTCGATCGTACTAAGCGCTTTTGGGTCACCGTTCTCGTTCTCTTGTTTGTTTCTGCCAGCTTCAAGTCTATTTGGGGGTCTTTCACCTGTCTAGAGCTTGTATTCCCATCTTGGCTTACTACGGTCCTCCCATGCCCTCGCACGTAGTCTTCTGTGCATCGACCTGGCTGATGGGACCTTTGGCATCTCCGCTCGGACACCGGCTACATCCCTCGTCGAGCAGGAGTTCTCTGTACTATGTTGCACCTTTCCACGTGTTTGGCTTTCCTATCTTAATGCTTTCTCATCACCATGGCCATCGCCGTTGCCATCGCCACCATCAGTTGCTCATTTTCACCCTCTGTTTCGGCTCTGTCAGCCACTCCTCCCTCGCCTTACCGTGCCCTCTGTCTGCACGTCCGAAGGTGCATCTACGGGTGTTTCGGGCCTTGGGACACCGTGCAATACGTACTTCCTCCTCGATTCTGATTCCTTCACCAAGGCGAGCAGCCCAAGTTGGGCTTCTGAGATGCGTACTCAGCCTTCTCTGGCTGTCGTGCGTACTTGCCGGCTTTCTTTAACGCGTTTACAGTTATTCTCGTGTTGTACGGGACGTTCGCATGGCCCTGGACTCGCTGTGAGCGTGGAATGGCTTGGCTTGACCCTCAGCGCCTCATCTCGTCTAACCCGCTTGACCACCCCAACCCCGCGGCCTACATGTGCTCTCTTATTCTCGCTGCCGCGTGCTCGAACGTTTACAACTTCTCTGTAACCCTACCACCTGCAGGTAAGTGCTCGCAATCTGCCATCTCAGCAGCGCATCCATGGCCATCTCGATCGCCTTGCCTCTGTTGACCACTTTGGTGATGTCGACCTCGATCTCAGTTCTCTGGACTGTCTGTGTCGGCCTTCACCCCCCCTAGGGAATCCTCCACTCCTTTACAGCGCACATGCCCATCTAGGACTTTGTGGAGTCATGCTCCACCCGTCTTAGGCTTCTGCGATCGCCCTTAGACCGTTAGCGTGTTTTCTCTGTGCTCTTCTCATGTTTTCATAGCCATTCTACCTCTATTGCTACCAATTGCACATCCAGTATGGACGACACTCATCTCTGCTGGCGTGCATGCTCTTGAGTGTTGGACATGTTCCATGGTATCCATTCGGCCATCTCTCTTGGGAAAATCTCTGTCTCCAGCGGTCTTCTACAGTGCCACTCAGCACTCTGTCCTTTCGACATGCCCTCTCGCCTTGGCTCACTATCCTAGATCCTCAGCGTGTCACATTCCAGTCTCCCCGAGCTCTTCAGAGGCCCACCCGCGGCACCTTCCACGCATCTTGAGCCCTGTGACCCACTATGTGCATACATTAGAGGTTCGCACTGACTTTTTTTTTGATAGTCGTGCTGAGTCTAGTGGAAGCGTCTCTCGTTCTGTCCACTGTCTCGTTGTCTCGCCGCTTCGCTGCTGCTTATGCAGCTTTTTGTTGGCTGGCCGCTCCTCCATTGAGCCTGCCTCTTCCATCGTTGTGACCGGCTTCACAATCACTTTCATATTCCAGAGCACTGTACCATGAGAAGTATGCGGAACTAAGGACGAAGCACCAGTCGGAAATACGTCGAATCTTAATCCCTCGGTGCGGTGATTCAACATCGCCGACTTTCTTCGTCTACAAAGCATTCCGCACAGATGCGGTAAGTCGCTTTGAAATACCGTCTTCTGTTCTAGTGTGCATGGATTTCGAATAAAGAGGTGAGGGGGAAAGCATATAGCATAAACTGTAAAGGATTATTGTAAGGAAAATTCAGCTTGGCTAAATCGCTCCTGATTACGACGTCCCACCCAGTCCCATCACGTGGGTGCATCGGACACAAACGGCCTAAGTATCATGTTCTTGTCATTCTCAATGTCTTCGCTACCCGTTGGCTCCACTGCGGCACTCTGCATCCTATGTCATGTGTAAGGGCTAGTTGTCTGTTGTCCCTACTAACCCAGCTATTTACAATCACGTAGCTCCCTGGTAAGCACTTGCGGTCCACTTCTCGGTCGTCTCGATCACACCCTTTCCAACCGCTTCAATCGTAGTAAGGGCATCATTCTCGTTCTCTCCACTGTTCTTCCTGCTTTTGCCTTATCGGGGAGTCCTTCGCCTGTATTCCCATCTGCGCCGACCTCAACTGGTCTGGGCTCTGGCACCTTCCGTTCTGGGCATCGAACTGTCCGCTTGGGCCCTTCAAATTGCCGCTCAGACACCTACGACACTCGCCTTCGAGCGGCATTTTTTTTCCACCGGGGTACACTTTACAGATGCTTGGCTCTACCCTTTTGGTATGTGCTGCGCCCATCTTGTCACTATCTTCATCGCCGTTGCCATTGCTGCGGGCGGTCGCTCGTCTTCGCCCATGTCAGTCACTAATTCCTTCGCCATTTTGTCTTCGCTATTTGCCTCCGAAGAATATACGGGCTTCTTTAAGCCTTCGGACACTGTATAGTACGTACACATCCGCTTCCTCGATTTAGCATGGCGAGTGAACTAGAGTCACCTGGCTTTTGGCTTCATAGCTATGTTGTATGCTGGGCCTTCGTTGACTGCTGTATGTGTTTTCCGACTTTCTTTAACTCGTTTATATATGTTCAGGGCATTCCACCTCTATCACTGCCGATCGCACATCCATCGCGCTCCCCGTTGGCCGGTATTCGTCTCCGCAGGGGTGTACACTCCCAAATGCTGGGCCTGGAATGGCGATTCCGGGGCATTCATTCGGCCATCTTCCACCAGGCTAAGCAAAACCTATGTCTGCCGGAGTCTTCTGCAGTGCCATTCAGCACGTTTGACTGTTTAGCGTGGCATTTAGCCTTGGCCCACTGGCCTGGATCCTCAGCGTGTTCCTTGGATCATAGCCTAGTACCCTCAAATCCTCTGGAGGGCTATCTGCGGTACCTGCCTTGTATCTGGGACACTGTGCGCATACCTGCTCTTCATTGGAGGTTCGCACTGAATTCTGGCAGTCATGTGGAACCATCCCTCGTTCGATCGACCGCCTAGTTGTCTTATGTAGCCTTTTTTTGTCCTCTGACAGCTCCTCCGTTCAACCTGCCGCTTCAGTGGTTGTGGCTGTCATCGTTCTCACGGCCTCGACCTCGACCTCGACCTATCCGCCCATGACAAAACCTGCTGGGCTTCCTTGACTGTAAATCTAGTGCAATCCGAGCTTCCTTCTTGCAGCTGAAGCGTCCTCGTGGGGCCTCCCCTCGCTAGGTGGCTCCCTCAACAAGTCATTTGGCTTCTCTAGCAGCATAAGTGGTTCATCTCGTGGACTCCGTGGCCTCTCAAACGATTGGCTTGCGGTCCATTGGCTGTGTGCAATTCTCCTCTGTTCCATGATCCACGGTATACGCTGTCTGTGAACCGCCGTTCTTGGTATTGCGATCCTTTTCAATCTCCATGCTACCTTCCACTTTGTTATTCGTCCCCTTCCTGATGTTTGTTTTGTCGTTCAACGGTTCTCTTAGGTGTAACGACTAGATCATTGTCGCCAACCTTTCTCGATAGGTGGCTGAAAGCTCTTTGCACAGTTTTAACCCAATATGTAGAGCAAGTGGGTGATGAGGAACTTCAGATATAGATTTGTCCCATGCCATATTATGCCTTCCGGCACTGGCTCTGTTCCAGAAATGCACCATAGCATCTTCTCTGTGTGAGGGTTCATTCAATTTCAGTAGCCGCAAGCCTTGCACATTACTATTCATCCACGGTCATGCATTGTCATTTCTAGCCCTTGTTAATATAATCTCACATATATGCTCCATTTGAGACCAAGCCCCACATCCATGTCTGTTACTGTGTGTACCACTTAAAATGAAGATTCAAGAGGAAATGCCTGCTAGATAGGCATACCAGAAATAATTTCATCCAATAATAGTACTAATTCATCCACAGTCCAAGACCCTGAAAAACAATGATTGGATTGTTTTGTAGTGTCCTGAGCCAGTTAACAAGAAACAAATACCTAGTTTGTTATGGAGTCAGTGTAGATGTGACTGGCAAACCCAACTTGATTGCTGCTTGAATCAAGGACAACATAATAGCGCTGACTGGATAAACACATAGATCACATTAGGAAATCCAACCAGGACCTGAGTAAATACATACATGAAAGGGATTCCAAGACAAAAGTCCAGGGGAAATTTAGGGCCTGTTAGTTTAATAGCAAGCCAGATCTGACTGTTAAGGGAGGACCATGGATGGATTTGTGCATTGGGACTGAGGTGGTAATATTGGCCACCAATGAAGAAGTACAGTGTCTGGAGATTGTTGTATTGGTCCTGGGTGATGGTGACCTGGCCAGGGGAGTGTATGATGCCACCAGTGGCTAATGCATAGGTGAAGAAGCCAGCTATTTGAATGACATGAGACACAAGCACCATCTGAAATGCTACTGGAAAAAGTGGCAAGTACATACCATTGCTGGAAATACTAATTGCGGGTGAACCAGTGTCAAGCATACCAGATCCATAGTTAAGGATTGGTATGTTGTCCCCATAT
>JADGIP010000837.1:0-10974 GCA_016618355.2 Astraeus odoratus | reverse complement strand
TCTCTCTCTCTCTCTCTCTCTCTCTCTCTCTCCCTCATCTATGGGCCCTATCTACCTCCTACCCTGGTGGAGCTTGTCATCTCTCCATTATGCCTTTGCCTGGGCTCCAACCTGCATAAGGGCACAGTGCATGATCTGTCGCTGAGGCTAAGAGCTCTTGACCTGACTCCTCTGACATCTCCTGACCCTCCTCCACTTTGGAGATCATCCAGAGTTTCCGGTTTGTGACAGCAATGATGTCAATTGATGCCATTCTTAATAAATAAGATGTGATCTTTAGATTAGATAAACTGGTACCTTCCTAAAACAGGCATGTATAGTATTGCTCATCTGACCAAAAAAACTGTGGGAAACATTCTGGAGGTGTGTTTTTAGACATATTTTAGCCTGCTGAGCCCAGATCTGGTGTTAGTTTTGCACAAAAAAGTCTCATTAGCGCTAGACTAAACTAGTTGAGTTTGATTGTCCGCAACTATACCAGCAGTGTGTAATACATCATGCACGAAATGGATTTGGTACAAAATCTGGTGGTTCTAAACCTGTTCAATAACAACCAGCCCAGCTTGCGAGTAAGATCATGAACAATCGTAATATTTCTTTATAGACCGACATTACATATCGCTGCACTATCTGCAAGTTCGCGTTCGAGATGTCTGAGACTATCATGTCACTTACCTATTAAATGACAGTAGTTACGGAACTGCGTCCTTACAATAAATTTGGCATCAGGGCCTACGCTATCCGAATTTGGACGATTTTACTTCTCCCCTTAGGGTTCCTTACGTTGATTGTTGGCAATGTAACATCACGACAAATTAGTTCTTAGTACCCGTCGGCAAGGAGACACTGTCCTGAAGTTTCGTGCGCGTAGCGACAACCGACCGAAAATTGTCGGGCTACAAAGTCAAAGTGCGGGGGTCGCCATGGTGTTGGGAAATCGTTACAGTCATACGTAGACAGTGATTTGAGCCAGCCAACTTTGAAGAGCACAAGTATATAAGTACATTTCGCCACTAAACAAAAACGAAAATTGCATATTACACAGCCGATCTCTTTTGGCTCCGACAGTCAGGAGACACTGTCTAGCAATCTCACGTGCATGGTGACAACTGGCATAAAACGGTGGGGCTAGATGCAGGGGTCGCACGTAGCTGGGAAATCATTACATACTGGCATTCACCGCGGCAGCGTGGGTGACAAGGTACGCTCCCCCACTGTCAGTCTAGTACACTAACCATGCCATGGACGGTGCATAAGACCTACTTCAGCATGCTGCGCGTTTGCTTATATAGAAGTTGAGACTACCTAATGTGTCTCCCATTCACTCATAGGCTCAAGTCATTTCGCCCTTCGCAACCTCATTATAATGGTTGCTTCCGTGAGCCTGGGTACCATAAAAGCTGCTATGGGTAGGACTTGGCTATAATGTCTGTGTTCGGTCTTAAACTAATTCACATGGCTATAGCTGGGACATCTGCTTTGGTCGTGCTCGGATTGCTTTCGGCGCTCTTCCGACTTGTATTTCGCTTTCGGATCCATCGCTTGTGGTGGGAAGATGCCTATGCATTCGGCGCATTTTTCTTCGCGATTGCATACCTGGCTGGGACATGGATGCACGTACTGCTTGGTAGGCACCGCACTCTACGATTCCAGTGGCCCGGCCTAAAAGACACAGAGGGTTCAGCTGCAGCGATCGGGTTCTGGGTACATCTTGTCTCGTTCAATAGTGTGATATGGTATGTACCTAGTCTCATGATGTCGTATGTCTCACAACTGTGCGGTACAAAGGCTCGTCCGTCTTAGTATATTGTTATCTGTCACACGCATCGTGTATCCATCTGGGGCGTTGCGTCACATAATGTCTGCGTTAAGGTGGTTGTTCCTCTTAATGTTCATGTCGTTTATGGCTGCAAAACTGTGGTGGTATTCTCATGACTTGAGCTGGATGAAGAACACATTGTTCTATGGCAAGGCACTTCTCCCTCTTAATCATAAGCTAGTTGTTTTTCAATTAGTCAGTGAGTCCTGCATTTCATTCTTTCATCGTTCATCTCCCTGATCATTAAGCCTCAGCGGATTTCTTTGCAGATGCAATTCTTGTTGGGCTCCCTGTCCGGCTCTTGTGGGGCATCAGGCTTCCTAGGAGACAACGAAGGATGGTCTTGCTGATTTTCTCGTCTAGCATCATTGTCACCCTGGCTGCTATTTTCCGCTCTACTCTTCAGATCATGCATAAACGAAATCTCGTTGAAATAGCCATTAATGTGGAGGTAATGAACGTTCCATCGAATAATATCTGTTGTATCTGTCTCAATTTAGCTCTCGTATCATCCAGGTTGGGTTGGCAACTATCACCTTGAACTTGCTAGTCTGCGTGACATTCATCTATCGTTATTGGCGCTCCAAGTCGTTAGGAAATGGCGATTTAGACAGTGATGACAGTGAAAGCGACGACGACTATACCACACCTATACGGCGTAGTCGCACCACACAGTTAACGACCACGATCGAACTGGGAACGATGCTCCCCTCTGATTATACAGTTTCCACGTGTCAAGAGGGGCATAGCAGGCAAGCTCTGGGGTCAGCCGAAATGCATGGGCACACTTGGGTACCATCCAGGTCTGTGCATTATACGGGCATCTCATTTCATGATTTGCTTGAACCATGCCATAGCTCGCTAGAAAATGTTGATTCGGACGGCGATGGAAACGAAGACGACTATACCGTGCCCGTACAACATATTCGCACCACGCAGTTGATGACAATGATCGAACTGGCACCAGTGCACCCCTTGGACCAAACTGTTTCCACATGCCTAGAGTCGCACAGTAGCCAAGCGCTGGCGTCATCTGAGATACATAGGTTCTCCGCTACCGAGCATGGGGGTACTTCGCGATCTGTACGTTGTGTGGCCATTTCGTCTGATGTTTGCGTGAACTACATAACTTATAATTTCTTAATGTGGCGCCACCGTCCCTTCCATAGCAATGTTTGCCATAGGCGTACATATGTGAAAAGGTTGAGGGGTACGCGGCATTGGAGATTGTTTCTCTGCTCTTTGGTTTCTTCATATTACGCACAACTGTATTCTGGCAACATTGCTTGGGGAATCGAGATGCGGAGATATCAGGATCTTAGTATGACAGTATGTCCGGAGACACCTGGTGTGGCACCGTTTCAAGGCTGTATCCTAGTCTACCTCTCAGCGTGTAGGCTCTAACTACCCCAGGAAGGCCTCAATGTTCATACCTTTGTGCACGTGTACAGGCTTTGTGCAGAGCTTTTCAGTAGGCCATGGGTACTGTAATTAGTATTATTAAGTTGCTACTAATATAATCAGAATATAAGCTTGGAATGGCTGCCTGCAGTGGCAGAAACCTTGTTTTACTGGAAGCACTCTGAATATATGTATATACATTATCAAGTTGGTGGCAGCAACATAGCAAATCGGTAATCACCATGGCAGCCAGGAAAGTGTGGTTGGCACAAAGGGAGGTATATTAATTACATAAACACTAGGAAGGTGGTGTTAAGTGTGCGGCAGTAACATAACAAACAGGAGATAGCCAATGTAGAAATCTGTGGAATCTGGGTAGCAACAACACAGTGGGAATCTAGAAGGAGGGACCTAGTAGGAAACCTCAGTAGATGGCAAGCTACTGAGGGACTATAGTAAAGAGTGTAGTAGTCTATGTACACTCTAACGCTTATATAAGCTGTCCACTCCCACGCCTGTGGCTACTACTACCGTAGTGCTGATTAGCATATTCAACAACCTCCACAGTTGCCATATCTATTGTCAACTAATATGATCCTTTTGGATATACAAGCAAAAGGCATCCCTCCAGCCCTACCTTCTCTGAGTGGTCTGATACATATCTCTTGGTGTGATGTGACTTTTTCCTGCAGCATTGTACTGTTGCTATATCTGTCATAAATCAACAGAACCTTAATATATGTACAGAAGTATGTATGTCCTTTTAATGCAGCAAGAACTAAGAAGTGATTGGAAGGCTGGCATGACTGCAGCACCCTGCATCACCACATACAGGCCAATGTTACATGTAGATGAGACAAACTGTGCTTAGTAACATATCATAAAGCAACTATAGGCAAGTTGCAGGCAGTGGTGACCAAGACCAAGCGAGACCTAGTAGGAAACCTCAGCAGATAGCAAGCTACTATATTGTAGTATATAGCTAGTAGGAAACTATACTAGGTTAGTAAGGATAATAGATAGTAAGGACTGTTATTCACCCTCAGTAGATAGCAAGCTACTGAGGGACTATAGTAAGGAATGTAGTAGTCTATAGTGCGCTATATGCTTATGTAAGCTGTCCGCTGCCACACCTGTGGCTACTACTACTGTAGTGCTGATTAGCATATTCAACATATCACCCACCCACTAATCTCATGACATGGCATTTCCACAGAGGAATGATGCCCCAAATTGTTGGTCGCCCACTTAAGCTACTGTATGTGAAGTTCTCTATGATGAGCTATGGTATTGGGCTCCCTGCAGATGATTTATCAAAGCAAGGAAGTTGCAAAGCACTGCTAGCACAGCACTACAAGTCTACTACTGATATCAGGCCTTGGCTGATTCCAGCCACTGCTCATCTAATCTGCCAGCCACATACTAAGAAACATTCCACCATCTACCTGCCAAAATCACAACACTATAGTGATACAAAATATTGTGCACCAGTATAGAACTGCACCGATGACACCAATGCAACCTCCTCATTATCAGACCCTTGGCACACGAATTGTCACAAGTAGCATGGTGATTCCCTGACCAAGCAATCAGGACATAGTTGAAAATGAATATTGCGAAGGAAATGGCACATACAGTGGCAATAATTCCAGATATCCAGAATGCCTTGCCAACAGGTAACGGTTGGAATCGGAAGATAATGGCGAAGAGAATGCCTCCGAGATTACCTGTCGCTCCCACAATACCGCTCTGTTTGGTGTTGGAGTGATGCACATCGCCCAGATAATGTAGTCACTCACCATAAAACCATTAGAACCTTGTGGAAGGACGTTTTTACAAAGCTTGATTCGATACAAGGTAGTACTTACATGGGTTACAATGCGGTACCAAGGAAAAGTTAACACCGTTCATGGCTTCATTCATTGTCGCAAGAAGGATGATCAGAACGATCACTACGGCCACTGCACCACCCAGTCAGCTTTTTTACGGCAGATGTCTAGGAATGGAAATTCTGTTACAGGGAGGGCGTTGATGGCTGTCAATATACAGGCCCAAACCCACAGACAACAATCCCTGCGCAATACCCAGGGATATCATAAGGTACTTCTTTCCCGGAACTCCGAATTTCTTGTACACCAAATCACCCAAGTAACCACCTATTCACATAGTCAACTACAGAAAAGTGTCAGGGTATAAAGTCCTTACCTGCGGGGCGGGCAAAAACGTTCATGAAACCAAAGATGGACGCAATCTACGACAAACGAGATCAGACGTGGAATGGTGTTCACGTTGAATCACTGACATATCCGGCTTTTGTTTGTCCGAAAGTGGGCGACTTGTAGAGTGAAAGTAGCACGTTTGCCAGGTTGGCATCAATAGCGAGCTCATAGCCAAATGCTGTGAGATAGGCCAACGCTGGAAGCCAGGTTAAAGGCGTGGATAAAACCCTGAACGCAAGTCTCCATGTGACCGGTTCGTTCACGGCATAATCCAGCTCAGACACTAGATCTATGGAGGTATACCTGTCAGCCTCGCGGCACGTTAAATTAAGAAATATAGAACTGACTCGAGTTCTGGGCCGGGCCTTCTGCAATCTGGACATTCGCTAAACCATCTTTTTTCTCGACGTCATCTACGTAAGTGGTGGCAATCTTCTTTTCATCTCCAATGGCATCATCTATTTCTACCTCGGTGGCCTTACGCATGACCGCTTTGTGTCTGTCACTCCACTTTCCAGCAGGGTGGTCCGTCCCAAAAACCAGAGTAGCGATAGCAACGGCAAGTAAGGAAGGAACAGGAACTATTGCAAAAGCAGCGCGCCAGGCAACGTGAGGCGTGAGGCCGCCCGAAAGTAGGGCATTGTAGAATGCAATCATGACGATGAAAGTAATTCCACCTCCTGCGTTGCCCCAACCACCGGCGAGAGCATTTGCTAAAGCAAGTGGTCAGAAAATTGATTTCTGTAGTACAGCAGAGGGAAATCACCGGTGCCAACGACATTCTTGTCAAAGAAGGCGGTAGTCCAGGCCTGGCATGCGACAAAGGTGCCACCCAGGATACCAATAAAGAAGCGGATGATGTAGAGACCATTTGCGGTATGTACAGTTCCAGCTAAGCCCGAAGGGATGGCACCCAGAATAAGCAAGCCAGCCATGACCTTGCGTGGTCCAAACCCTAGATGTGATGATCAGAGAAGGTACACTATATCCTGAAGCACTGACGATCAACCAGCGTGCCTGCAACCGCACGAACAATAAGGGTGGCACAAAGAGAAGCTACATTTGAGTTCCCTGAGGAGAAGGTGAGTGCTAAAGATAGTGACCGATGCTGACAGGCACTCGCCGACTTGTGCAGTAGTCAAGTTGAGATCTTCCTTTATGACATCCGGGATGAGAGGGGCAAAGGCGAACCAGGACAGGCTGTATGGAGAGCTATGGTGTTTGCTGACATGTTACGAGTGTTGAAAACTTACAAGGCCGTCAAAAATCCCAACCAAGAACTGTGGAAAGGCAATTACTACGAGTATCATGCGGGCGCAACGTACAACGTACAGATGAAAGTTGATGGAATATTGGTTCCGTAAGGAAAAAAATGGCAACGACGAGCACTTCATGTTGTTAGGATTGATGATAACTTCCTTGAAATTGATTCTAGAGGAACTGAGAGAGGAATGAGTAGCCATGGTGATTCAAGTGTACTGTGCGGTAGCCACACTGGTGCATACTTTTTGTCCTCGTCTTTTTATTGACCGCATCTCGTCTGTGCAAGAAGTTGGACAGGACAGGGTTTACGAAATGCATGGATGCAGGGTCGCGGCTGTCATGGATGAAAATCGACACTGGCCCCTCGCAATGGCCGACGAAGTGTCAAAGATAAGGAAGGCCCCTTAATGAGCCCAATGCGGCAGGAGGCAGCGGAATGACAAAGATAAGATTTCGAGCGCTGCTTGAAGATAAATATAGCGATATTTCCGTTGACCCCGCTCGCTTAGATAGGTTCTGACGAGGTCTAATATTGGTGATGAAGGCAGCATGCGTTTTGAACATCCCACTGGGAAGGCAGTGGTTAGATGAGTCAAGTCGAGAACTCGGCCTGAAAGATAAAAATACCGATATCACCTTGTTACTCAGACAGGTCCTGACACGGTTTAATTGTTGTGATGAGGTGGTATGCGCGTTGGCGTTAGACCGTATTCGTAGCGTGTCCTGACTTGCAAGGACTGTCGGACATTAAAAAAATGACGTACCGTGTCTGCCTGTCACGTGCACATCGGCCACTCGCCCCTAAGTAATGAATTAAATTAATGACAGCACTGCACCCATGACGAGCTCCGAATCCCCCACACACGATCACAAGAGCTCTCACAAGGAGACCACAACCGTACGCATGATGCACAACGCCCCCATACTCATGACTACACTAATCCCATACGCGCAACGTACGGCACCGTTGTCGCCCACATCCACCACTACCCCTCCCGCAAGGGTCTCACCCTCTCTTGCATACTTTCTCCGGCCTCGCCCTTGACCAAAGACATAAGTATGATTCCGACACGAGTTTGGCTCAGCCTTGCCCGTTTTCACTTACCGTGCATGTCGTGTATGAATGCACCAAACAAAGTATAACGCAGCTGCATGGCATCGGCAATTCCCGTTGCAAGACCAGAGACTCCACCCTGTGTGTATTTCTGTTGGGCCAAGAAAATGTCATTTCGGTTGTTGTAAATGCGATCTCATGTCATTCATTGTGAGTGTCAGGAACTGCGGATCATCAACTTTCTAAGCTATAGTCCATATTCGCGAAGCATCCAGGTGGAGCTGCTAGGACTGTCGGATCTGACATAATGACTCCACCTGAACTAAAACGGTCTGCAGCGCAAAACCGTTCCCCCTCACGAGAATGCGACCACACGGCTACCAAGCAACGATTACCACTGCATGCATAAGTACCATGAGACCTGACTGAAAATGATAGTAAGCAACTTACAAGTGGCCGAGTAAGTACGGTCAGCATACAGGTGTATAATCAGAAACTAGGTAAAATCGTAAATAACAACAAGGAGTCCTCGACACGCCGTTTCCAGCCCTACAGCTCTACTTGAGGTCCGACTCTAATCCCGAAGTTCTAATTAATTAGTGTGTTCGTACGAGAAGTACATGCCTTGTAACAGGGAAAGGGGTGAATGAGTGAAGGCCCGCCATTTTTGAGGTATGGACAACTCGAGGACATCAGAAAACGCTAGAATATTAATAAGGTATAACACCGCTGGAACAGTACCGGTAATGGCCGTTGCAGGAGTGGCCAAGCAATGTTTAGTCAAGAAAGTGTCAGTTTGGGTGTTGCAATACGGTCTTCTGTTTCAATCACAGACGGCTATGTTCCAGAGCCACAGACCAGAGTTTATGCGCACCTACATACAGGAAGAACCAGGAACGTTCCGCCAAATGCCAGGCACAACCTCTCCCTACCAAAATAGGTCAGTAGAGATCTGCCCTTCTGTCAACAAGACTAGCTCAAACTTCAACTCGCATATACGGAATAAGTACATATACGATTTCCATCAGGCATCAGCAAACATTTGATCATGCTTCAATAACAGAATACAAAACATAAACTTATCTACGTACTATGGGTGCGTCAGCTGCGCGTTGCTGGGAAGGTGATAGTGTATAGGGGAGTTCTAGCATGAGGTGTGGTGGTGTGTGCTGTAGTTTTCGTGCGCAGGGTCATTCATGTGAAGGGGAAGTTCGTGCGATTCGTGCAAGGTTGGGGCAGCTTGTGAGATTTGTGCGTGGGGATGGTTTAATTGTGCAAGGGGGAAATGTGTGTAAGAAAATGGATCTTACGAGAAAGATGGTTCTTTAGAGGGACCGATTCGTGTGAAGGGGGAGGCTCGCGTAAGGAAGAAGTTCATGCTACTGTATGGGGCTGTGGATGTGACGGTGGTGGTGTGGAGCGGTTATCGTGGATGGGGAAATATACACGTGCAGCATAATTCTGCGTGCGTGGCAGCAGTTATGCACGGTCACGGGCGGGGCCGATGATCGTGTGCAGCAGTAGGTGAGGCCCTTGTGTGAGGGGCGGTCACGGTGTTGCATGCGACGGTGGTGGTGCCCGCAATGATCGTTGTCGTCGTCGCGCATGCGGTGTAGTCCTTCCTACGGTGGTGGTCGAATTTGGGCGTTGTGTAATTGTGTATGGGCTGAGGTCTTCTTGAGCGAACTCTTGTATAGAGCCTCATCATGCGTGTGCGGTTCTCGCATGTGGCATCGGTTGCGCGGTTGGACTGTCATTATGTAAGTAATTCATTGCTCTGGTTTCGCACTCACGTGATACGCACGTGTCGGGCCGTCGAGGATCCCGGGCCCCGCCATCGCCAGCCTTCTGGCGATCCAGGGGGGTGCTGCTGGCCCTGCAAACACTGGACTATCTTGTAGGTATTGAGGGTTGGCAGCTGCTGGCTAGCTCGCGTATCTTCGCGGACTCGGAACGCCATTACATACATACATACTAGCATTTCGTCGCCACCAGGGGCAACAATGCATCCCGACCCCGACGTCAAGAAACCATCGGAATGGTCATACAATACATTTCAAGAAAAAATTGTTTCCTTCTGTTGATTATCTGCACATGCAGTATATAATCAAGACAACTCTGCTTCAAGAAGACATCAAGTCCTTTCCTCTCAGGCATCAAGTGACTGTTTTGCATCATGATCGATTCCTTAGAGGGTGTCAGAACCGTTATTGGTGAGGTTCATTTCAGCACTCTCGCATTGGAACGTCAGCTAAATCTAGCTCAAACAGGTGGAACGTCCATGTTGACGGTACTCGGGATATGGATGTCTGTCTTTCGGGTCGCCTTCCGTTTTCGAATACGACGACTATGGTGGGAAGATGCTTGGGCGGTGGGGGCATGTTTCTTTTCCATCACATTCTTAGTCGGAATATGGCTGTATCTCATGTTGGGTGAGTATCATGGTTTACGCCAGTGAACGGATTAGATTTGACAAACGACTTAGCAAAACCAATCTCGACGGTCGGTTTCTGGATGCATGTCTTCTCGTTCAACATTGTAATATGGTGAGTCACGCGATCTCCCTTTTGTTTTTATATATGACAGGCATCCTGCAAAGGTTCGTCCGTATAAGTGTATTGACTTCTATTATTCGCATCGTGCATCTGGATGGGATGCTACAGCGCATCATGTCCGGGCTCAAATGGATGTTTATCTTGATGTTCATTTCCTTGATGGCTGCGAAATTGTGGTATTATGTCCATGATTTGAGCTGGATGGATAATGAACTATTCTATGGCAACGCACTGCTTCCATTGGGTTCCAAGGTAGTTATTTATGAAATAGTCAGTAGGTCTGCTCGTTGCGGCTCGTTTTTATCTACTCTGATTTTGTATCCGCAGCGGATTTCTTGTCCGATATCATTCTTATCGTGCTCCCTATCCGGCTCTTGAAAAATGCCAAGCTGCGCAGGAGGCAACGGAGGATGATCTTCGTAATCTTTTCGTCGATTATCATAGTCACCTTCGCGGCTGTGTTTCGCACCTATTTCCAACTGGCCCATGTGTCGAATATGATTGTAGTAGGTGTGACCACAGAGGTGCGAATTATCCTAGTCAAGTATTCATTTCAGCAGAGGCCCACCTAATACGTGCTACCCAGATTGGATGCTCGACTATCACATTGAATCTGCTTGTCTGTGTGCCATTCATCTATCGCTATGGCCGCACTAGTCCGTC
>JADGIP010000836.1:0-10994 GCA_016618355.2 Astraeus odoratus | reverse complement strand
TCCTGGATGACTCCTATCCTCTGTGGCTATCTCCTATTTGTCATCTGATTGCCACAGACTCGACATGTATTTCTCGGCCATCTGCCTCCTTCCTAGTCTTTATTTGATCTCTTGACCATTGTCAATGCGTCTCCCCCTCACGTGGACATTGAAAAGATGCACCTCGGTGGTGCTCTAGACCAAAGTATGCAAAGGTACTGTATAGTACTCGGTATTCTTGAACCTGGCAGCGCCGTAATTTACCTAATGGCAGAAACCTTTCATTTGGTTGCTACATGACTGGTTTTAACTATCAACACGCCAACTACTGAGGTGTCGATGGATTCCTCACTTACGGCAGCAACATCGGCCTTAACCCTACATCTGGTATTGTTGACACTGGCTCTAATGCGATTTTTCATTGGTAGTGGTGTGTATTAGGCACCATCGCCAGTGGGAGCTAGGAAGGGCACTCATGTCTCTTGACATTCTTGCTCTCTTGGCTTATCCATCGGCCACCGGTACCACCCAACACTCCGGTGGCTGGCTCGTAATTGCCCAGGATCAGTAGAACAGCCTCCAGATACTCTGGCCAAACCTTTGATCCTAGTTCCAACGTACAACCTCACTTCTCTCCAAACTCATAGATCCTCCTTTTGGTTATGAACGCTGGCCTGGTTTGGACTTCGCGCTTGGGAACCCTTTGCTGTATGTATTCACTGTGTCCTGCTGATATTTTCAATTTGACCCCTATGTCTATACAGTCAGTGCTACTACGTTGTCTTGAACACAGGCAGAAAGGTGTTGTTTTGTGGTTAGTTGTACTCATGACACTAACGTGATGTAATTATTGTTTTTCAAGGTGTTGCAGGTAAGAGAGTCATATTCTACAATGAACACGTCCACAGACAGGCTGGGCGCGGTGATCAGATACCTGGCTGCAGGTGAGCACGCTGTTATGTGAGAGCTCCGAGCCGTTGTTGGTGAGTTATTGGCTAGCTTTCCTGATTGTCTGATGATGTACTTATACCTAGACCATCTGTTCGCTGCTGTACACGCTGCCTAGTGCATAGCTATCTTGGCTGATTAGGCTCAAACTACAGCTTTATCCCTACGTGTACCGCGATACTCGTATACTATTTCACTCTAATGGTACGTATTTAAGGATCGCTGCGCGGCCTCTTCTTCCAATTTCCATGCGTTTGATGAAATATTCTCTGGCCTTAAAGGAAAGGAATAGCACCACTATGGGATATGTATTTTATTTGTTACATTTATTCGAGCTGATCACCGCAAACTCAATGTATAGTCATAGAGACCCCATAATAGTCCAGTATATCACTAATAGCATGGCTCGGGGCATAGCACGCTTTTGCCCGGTTATGCGTTTCTGAGTGATGAACTGATCCCGCTATCCTCCACTGCCTTGCAAACGGATCTAAGTACCACAAAAGAATCGTCCCGCAATTCGGTGCAGTAAGAACATAAACTTCAACAACTGCTACAAAACAATGCTAGCACAATATCTCAATAAACAGACACCGGATGTTAAGTTACAAGAAGATGGTGTACCATACATGAAAACTAAAGGTTATCGAAAGAGGTAATCATAGAATAGTCCCTTACCACCCACTACACAACGAGCGTTCCGGGCAGCCTTTCCCTTTCCGCGGTTGCCTAACTTCCTTGCGCGAAGGGTGGGTCGTGAAGGAGATGGCGAAGGGGACGATGAAGCACGAGGATATAATGGGAGGGCGGAACGGAGATCGCTGGAGCGTGCTCCCGGTCTAGCGGGCAGTAATTCCACCCTCGGTGTTACGATGGGCAGGATAGCGGAGTGTAAGGGATCACTAAGTGAGAGTGATTCCATCGACGCAGCAACGCTTATGTCGACCCCATCTTCCGTAGAGCCGACATCCGATTCCCTGATGACTGACCTAGCAGGGGAGGTTGGTCTGGAAGGCAACGGTGACTCGGATATAGCGCGGAGGACGCCTGGATCTGAATCAATATCGGAAGCGTCGTAATCTGAGCCGTCTGTCGCGTTGAAGTCTGAACCATCCGTCGACGTATGAACATCAGATACATCAGTGGCGGGCGGCGTATCTAATAAATTTGGAGTAGGGCGGGAAGAATTTGGACGAAGAAGATAGGTGAGACGGCGGCCATCTGTTTGCTTGCCTGGATGGGGGCGGTGAGTGCGCTCGACGGCAGCGATCGGCGATGCGAAGAAATCTTACTGAAGCTAACGACATTGTGCCACCTTGCCATGCAGTGCACGACGTATCGCTCGAATCCACCATCGCCTTCTGTACCTTCTCGCACTGCCCAAACCAGTCGACCTGCTTCACGCCGCACTTCGCGAACGTCCTCCCTGCCACCAACTAGATCTCCAGGGAAAATAAAGCTGTTGCTGCCTGCACCCTCGTTAGGATTGAAGAATGTGCCACCCTCCAACCAGTCCATAAGGTGAGACTCTATTGCCTGGACGAGTGGTGCACTGGAGGGACGCGCACGAAGTGTACGGCGGATACCGCGAAGAGAGAGAGAGAATACACCAGCAGCAGCAGAAGTAGGGTCGAAGGATGGTACGACAGGGGAAGGGGCGGTGACACTACGAGAGAGGTATGTGGGTAGAGGAGTGGGGAAGGTGCTCGTTGGCAACCGGATCGGGGTGGAAAGATCAGTCGAAGTTGGAGGGGTTATATGAGGGTTATGGGTGAACTTGGCTGGTTTGCGGTTGAAACAGTTAAACGCTCTGTTCAGGATGCGCTTGACGTCGAGCACACGCACCATTTTCATGCCTCCTGACCCACCTTTTGCCTTGGAGGCCATCGCGATCTTTCTTGGACTGCTTGGGTTGCCGAAGAGCACTTCCTCGATCCTGGCCTGCCAAACGGAGGTGGGCATATCGGTCAGGAAGCTTCGGGTTTCGGAGGAAGGCAGGAAATGACATTGGAACTGGCCCTGCATCTGCTGGTCTAATCGTTTGATAGGAAGGCTGGGACTGGTCCACTGGTGGATCCTGGGCGTTTGGTAGGCCTGCGGGCTGGGCAATATTCTCCATGGATAGGACAAGGTAAATCAAAATCTATGTTATGTTCGTCTGGTGCGGAGGATATTGGTAGGGGAAGATGACGGAGACTGAGGCAGTGAGCGACATGGAAAATTCGCTCCTAAGACTAAGGGGACAATTACTCAACATCACGACTACATTCATAGCGTACAACCCCACCAGCGTTCCACCACTCCGCTGCGGGGTACATACGTACTTCAAGTTGTACTGTACTATGTAGGACGACATACGCAGATACTTCGCGGATTCACAATGACATTGTCACGTGATCACACAGGAGCTACATAATAATGGTCTGCCAACAGGCTCGGCGTTCTCGCAACCATGTCTGAATACTGGGTCTCTCACAAACGCTACCACTGCAAGTACTGCAACGTTTACATCGCAGACGACAAGCCCTCACGATCCCAGCATGAAAACGGCCTGCGTCACAAGGGAAATGTCGAGCGTTTCGTGCGGGGACTCTACAAGGCAGGGGAGAAGCGCGTACGAGAGAGAGAAGAAGAGAAGGGCATCATGGCAGCTGTTGGAAGAGTGGGTGTCCATTCCTTTTTACATGTCTTCGCGGTTGACTACGCTTGGGGCGCACGCTTACCGGACTTTCTCCAGGCAGCGGAGGCGGCTTACGCGCTAGACGTAGCATCTGGTCGTGGTCCTGCATCGTCATCGTCTTCTACTGCGTCATCGTCTCGCCTCGCTCCGCCTCCTCCTATCCGCAAGCCTAATGCCCTGAAGCCAACCAACCCGTATGCAAACTACACTACAGCTGGGCAGCTAGGGTACACAGATCCTGATGCTGAAGAAGCAGAGCGTCGGAAAGGAATGGGTATGCCTGGAGAATGGACTTATGTGTCGCCACCCCCAACGACGGCTACGGTGGAACCACGTCCGCACGAGGCAGGTGATGTCAAGACGAAGGATCGGCCAGCAGAAGAAGAGAGCATGGCCCCTGCCGACCAGATCGAGAGCAAGAAACGGCTTGCACTTGCTCCTGGGCCAGATGAAGACGACATGCGCGCTTTTAAGCTGAGGAAAAAGACCGTCGGCGCTGGCCTTGGGGAAATTTACGACCCCGGCCTGATTCCCATCAAGCTTAAGTCGAAGAAGGAGACGGAGGAACAGGTGATGTACATTCCTGAGTGCTGATATGGACTCTGTCTTATCTCGGCTATAGGAACCGGGAGAGGCGAGCACTACAGACGCGCCGCAAGCCCTCGCAGTGCCTAGATGGTCAAAAATACAATGGAGGAAGGTGGGCGACGATCAGTCTTCCACTACTGAAGCAGCTGTGGCTTCTACACCAGCCAACATTATAGCACCTTCACAGTTAACACCCATAACCAGTGATCCGGAGTTTGTCTCGCCCGCTGAAGACGCTGGAAAGGATGCACAGCGTGAACCCGCTCCATCTTTAGCTTCTGTTAAGGAGGAGGATCTGCCACCGCCGGCAGATTCTGTGACACCGCCAGCGGGCCTATTCCGTAAGCGGAAGGTTCCAGTCCGACGTGGTACATAAATCCAATGCCGGATAATGGACGAATGTAATGGAAACTTTTTATCTGTTGGCAATCGTCGCAACACGATCCGCCAAGACCGTGGTCTGCCATCGGGTATTCCCAATGCCTTGTGTAGCCGTACAGAAGCGGGCATAACCGCTCACTGCGTCATGACATGCAGGTCTCATAGCATGAAAGGGTGCAGAGAATTAGACTGCATTATTGTCGTGCTTGCAGTGCTCGAGACTTATTTTCAGCCACACAAACCCAGTCATAACTTCCCGACACTCAAAGTAGAACCACATAATAGCAACTGCTATCACGCACGATAATTTATGCTGGACGGATTTTGGAAGTTTTGCATATGAAGGAAGTTGCCCAAACAGAAGTCAAAGATCGAGCTGTGGGGCTAAAAGGGTTACAATGGTGAATGGATTACTTTCTGCAGTAACCAAAATGAATTATTCCATGAAGAACGCCAGCAGTGGGCTCCATACGATGGATTCATCACTGTAACTGTAGCCTGCTTACCTTCACTGTTTCTGAGCAAATGCAAGGAAAATGCTTAGAGGAACGCCAGCAGGAGGCATCCATCGAGGCACAGGCACCAAGATGATGGCCTGTTGGAAAGTAATTGCCTCGTTGGGAATGCTTCTGTAGCGGTTCACCGGAACAGATGGCGAAGACGTCGCATCACTAGGGAGAGACGTACAGCTCTCGAAGACGGTGTTGTGCCGTGAGACGAGAGATCAGCGACTGAATAAACACGAAACCTTCGAACTCGTGCCCATACACCAACAAAATCACTTTCGCGTTGCCTTGGTAGTGCGTCAGGGAGTGGTTGGTGGTCAAGTAGTAACGATAGGGTCGTTTGGCTGTGAGGTCGACAGGGGTCGACACAAGACATCACCAGCGCTCCTTTGTATATACCTGTGCAAGGTCCATGTTTTACGGCGTCACGGTGGTACTCACGGCCATCACCCGTTGAGGAGTGGACAGCCAGCGTCATGGCAGTGGGGGTTGGAATGCTGGCTACCCGACTGAGGACCTGAAGTAGCGATTGTTTAGCTCGACAATTCTAAAACCATCACGTACGCTGGCAATTTGGTATAGCCATCGTTACCACGTATGTTCTGCTCCGAATGGGAACAGAGGGAGGCGCCGGAGCGCCATACGATGTATGACATGTTACATATAAGGGGGTCGACCAGCTCTTGTTCAATGCACGCGTTCCCTGGTCAGTCGACCGCCATGTCCACGGTGGAGCGGTTTTTGGACGAGAGAGATGCCTCTTCCTCGCAAGACTCTGCCAAAAAGCTTCCTATTCCTCGAGTCCAATACCGGCTCTACACGCGCAGGTTTACGGGGTTGTTCGGCTTCGTCAGTACTCCGGATCTCAACCTTCCCCACTGTCAAAGCATCTCACAGGGTTTTCCCAGATAATACTCGGTATCGTCACTGGGATGCAATGGTCGTGGTTTGGACCGATTGCAAACGACAGTATGTCTTTATATATATGATATGCGCTCTCTGGTAGTGACTTCTGACGATCATCACGGTTCTCGTCTTCTCCAGCTGCTGATGAATTTGGTATTTCGTTAACCCAAGTCAACTGGCTTGGAAACATAGTATCCTGTGTATTCATACCCGCTTCCATCTTCATACCGGTCTTCAGTTCTCGCTTTGGCATACGGCGATGCGTGCGCGTTCTCACCTAGTGCTTTTACTTCTCTGCAATCTCACTGCTGTCACCCTTTAGGCGGACCTGGGAGGCGCTACGCTACTCATTTCTGCCTGGGTACGCTATGCGGGTACAGTCAACTCGCTATCTCCTCAGTCGGCCTATTCCCTCCTCCTCATCGGGCAGGTTAGACACTCTTATTCAGTCCTCTGATAGCTACTAATCGCAACCATGACAGTTCTTTGCTGCATTGTCGCAGCCTGTATTCCAAGTCTTGGGCCCGATGTATTCGGAGCGGTGGTTCGATCTCAAAGGTCGTACGACTGCGACAATGCTGATCGCTATAGGTAAGGTCCCGAATCAACTAATCCGTTGCATCGGCTAAATTCTGGTCATTCAGCCAACCCCATTGGTTCCGCACTCGGGCAGCTTCTCTCCCCTCTCGTCGGCACAGCGCGGCAATCGGTCAGGCACATCTTCCACAAGGTTATACTAGCTCCTTATTAAAAACTTTTGTATAGATTCTGGTTCTTGGAATCATATCTACCGTGGCATGTCCAGCTATCTTCTTGATAGCTGACTCCCCTCCTTCACCACCAAGTATGTGCCTTCCCCCTTGGACAGAACTTGGGCATCCATCGCGATAAACTGATCGCTCTGCGTAGCATACTCGGGCTCTAAACCGCCAATGTCCCTAACCTCCCTATGTCGCGCTGTATTTGGTTTGCCTGTACCTCAAGAAGCATACATGTCTGTACATGAACGCATCGATTTTATCATCGCTGCACTCATCTTCGGCGCATTGGTGGGCGCGACAAACACCCTGAGTGTTTTGTCAGCACAGTGGTTTGTACGTGTGCTCTCGCCTGTTCTGTCGATTCTTGTGACGCAATCCCTGTCTAGCAACCTGTGGGCTACTCAGAGACGATATCCGGTCTCCTGGGTGCTACACTACTACTGGCAGGCATCATTGCAGCGGTCATTTCTGCCCCACTTTTCGATCGGGTGTTCACACATAGAATTGGGGTGACATTAAAAACTCTTGTACCCATTGTATCATTGTCGTGGCTGTCATTGATTTGGGCTAGTAAGTGGCCATCGCTAGCCTTGTGCCTGGTTTTCCCGTCTCTTATCTTCGGCTAATGTATTGATGACTTACAGTCCGACCGAACAATATTATTGTACTTTTTGTAATGATGGTTGTCATTGGCGCATGTAGTGTGACAATGCTTCCTATAGCACTTGAGCTCGGTGTTGAGTTGACGAGGAACGCAGACGGGAGTTCAGCGATCCTGTGGTGTTCGTAAGTGTCTAACTTCTTGCTGGAATGGATCTACCTCACTGCGCTCAATAGCGGGAACTTGTTTGGCATCATCCTTGTTCTCGGTAGGCGACGTTCTCTTATCAACATGTTATGATTTCCCCCATGATGCTTTCTAATCGCCGCCATTGCATTTTTACAGCCGAGGGTGCCCTTCGAGCACCATCTACTGCGAATCCGCCTTATAATATGCACAATGCACTTATCCTCCATGGTTGTGTCATCATGGTGTTTGGAGCATTCGTGTTTATCCTTCGTGCGAAGCAAGCACGTCGTGAAATGGACGAGACGATGATGAGACGCGATGCCCTATCCGATACCGTGGTTGCGGCAGAGGAGGGGCGCATAGAACATGGCGCCCACATGGAAATGCCGGACGTAAATCTGTCCCAGGTCCTGAGTGCGACGCAAGCGGAGATGGTTCATGGCAGTCATGTGGAAGGAGCCCAGGACGAAAAACAAGGCCATCTAGTGGAGATGGCGAATGTGCAATCTGTTGAGAAGTCGATGGAAGACACCGGAGAGGAAAACAATGTTGTTGCTGCACAGCCCAGTCAGCAAACTGATAACTGATATCCGCCGAGTTGGTGCTTCGGCAACTGGATTTACTTGTCTTAATCTAGCAGGAAGGCTTACGACCCAGGATACCATTCAACACTGCTACCATATATCACGGCCCTGTTTACCTTGTAAGGTAGAGATTCTCACTGTAACTTATTCTACCGCTTTACCCATGTACTGTTTTGTGCTACTTCAGTGTGCACGCTATCTAGGACAGACATACAACATGACTATTTGCATTAAGTCTATTCCTTCTTGAAACCCTGGAAATACCTCTCTCTAAAGTCCTTGTGTGCAGGGACAAACTTATCCTCTCCAATGCTAGTTTGACCAGATTCGAACGTTGGGGGTGGATAGCTGTTGGTTGTCATCTTTCTGATCGTAATGAGCTAACCAAGCTCAATATCAGTCCACCTTCCAAATCAGTAAGGGAGATCAGTACCCTCCGTCCCCAGCTTCCAAAGTCCTGCAAAGAGTTCGACATCAACTCCATCCCTTCGCAAAGTGATGATTTAACGTCTATTTCCTCGTACGAATCTGTGACAGTTGGGAGGAAGAAGACCAGGAGCCCTCGCGGTTTGAGAAGGTAACGTGACAAGAGGATCAAGTCAATAATGAGTGCTGAGAGTTCATAGGGTTTCGTAGGCGGGATATATGGCTCGTCGGGGTTGCTATTCGAGGAATTGGAAGCATGAATCATGAATCAGATCGGAACTCACGGTCTAGGTATCTGTGGGGGGGGCCGGTCTTCCCGTACCTGCTTGCGTCCGAGGCGCTTTGCCCCTGCACGTACACCATCTGCAATACCCAGTCCTGTTAGTCGAAATGCGTGGGGTCCATGGCAGCCACATTACACGGCGGATCAGTCACGATGGCGTCAAAAAGCCCACCACTGCGCCACGGGTTGTGAGTGACATCAAAAGTGCAGAGATCCACAATTTGACCAGCTACGCCGTACTGTGCAGCGGCACGGAGGACGCCCGGGGTCTTGCCTATAATTGCGATGGATGTAAGAGAAAGCAGTAGGTGGAACAATAGAACAGCATACCTTTCCCCCGCATTTGGCGACCGTCGATATCAGAACCGTACACGAATGCACCGAAATAGGCGGTAGTCTGCCAGAAAGGGGTTTGAGCGACGACGGTTAAAATCATCAAGAAACGAATATACGTAAGCCATGCTCCCTGTACCGATGAACGGATCATATATCAACTTCCCCGGAGAAGCCTGCGGAGGAGAGGTGAAATGAATTCCACAGTTGATCAGCATCCCTCACCTGTGCTTGGTTAGCCATCAAAAGTGATACCTCGGCCTCCATGCTCGTGTTCCCAAAGTAACTTCTCTTCTTCACATCGAACACCCTTATCAAAGAGCGCGCGCTCCCCTCTGAGACCTGAGACGCTTTCTGCCTTACACGTACATAGCGATGTGAGACATTGGAACGCACCAACCTGCCGAAATACACTTGACAGAAATCACCGTCCGCATTGTGCTTGCCGTCGGGACGTTTGTCGTGTGCATCTATTTTCCAGTTAGGCGCAAGAAACACGGATGACGAAATCGAACATACACTCCTCGAAGCATCCAAGAACGATATCCGGATCCCTCATATCGATCTTGCCCATGAAGTTCATGTATGAGAAACCTTCGATCACATCGCGCTGCCAACGCTGCGAAAGACCATGGTTATATCCAACGACTGTGAATTTAAACGAGGTGTCCAGGATATACCGTTCCCAGCGCGACCGGACGTTGCGATTTTCCCTGTGGAGCTCGTCGTAGGTGGAACCCTGCGCGTAGAATTCATACACTGCTCTGGTTCATAACTACCATGAACGTCCGTCCCGTATCACCGAAACGCAGAATGTTGCACACCTAATTAATATGCACCGCTTCGCCAGGAGCCCCGCATGCGCCTCTTCCTGCAGTTCCAAGATCATAAATGGCCGCTTTGCGGCTGCGTGGAGGGACGATGGATCTACATAGCGGTTGAATCCGATCGTGAAACCATGAAGTTCAGAGATCGACTGGAGCTCCGGGACACGAAATTCATCGTGTGCCTGCGCAAAGACGAAGAGATATTCTCTTGGTGGCATTACGTGCTATGAAGACTCTAGCTATTTGGCGCTTTCCGTGGTGGCCAAACGGATGCTGCGTACTGTACACACAATAATATCTTCGAGATCGATCGCTTCGAGTCATACTAAACAGCCTGCCTTAGTGCCGCTAGTAGTGAGTACTCCAGTGACGAGTGAAACGCGACGTTATTTAATGAAGAGACGGTCTTTCTAGGCAGGCTGACAATCTGATGACCGGAGCAACACTACATTTCGGTCATGTCTTCCAGGCAGTGGTCGGCTCAATCGATATTCACAGTTGTGAGTTGGCTCAACTCAACGCTTTCCTAGTGATGGACCTTTTGCTCCACTATAGTCGACGAAAGCGTAGAAGAACTTCGCGCCCTCTTTCCTGATGCCACCGTTATAGCAGCCTTGGATCTTGTCGATAGGAATCATGGTACGTGGTGGCTGCGTTGGACTCTTACCTTCGACAACCTGCCAAACTCGTATGCTTTTCAGTATTGCGATACAAGACTGCATGGGGAAGATGCTATTACGAGGTTCTTGGTTCCACATCCACTTATACTGTCTTTCCACGACTAGGATCTTCTGCACCAGTGTGCTGTTACTGTACTTGCCCCGCCTTTGCATTCGCAGTCCTAATGAGCGACTCGCATCTTATGGTGTGTGGTATCAGCTTAATGACAGTCCATATACCGATCGACATTTTCGTCATAAAGTGCAAACACGTTCTGGCTGTCTACTTGGCAGAGCGGCTGCTTAGAAGTGTCGACCGTCCACTGAGCGATGCAGAGCTTCT
>JADGIP010000835.1:0-11006 GCA_016618355.2 Astraeus odoratus | reverse complement strand
AAAAAAAAAGAGGCCGTAGTCTGCCTCGTAGGCGTCGTGCCATGGGCGTTGTCATCGCACACGCTCGTGACAACAATTCAATTCAACGCCAGCCGCCGAGCAGGCTCACCATTCTATATATATCCTCGGACAAACATGCACCCGACCAACGCATGACTTAGTTAGATCCCAGCTCTGGCAGCTTTCATAATCCCGGTATATAGGTACATTAAATCAGAGAGCCGTGTCCGTGCGTACCGGTATGTGTAGATGAGAGACGGCTCGAGGCAGCCGGTGTGATCGGGAAGGAAAAGTGTCCGAGGCGAGTGTCCAAGAAATGGCGCAGTGCAAGACGTCATGGCCGAGAAGGCAAATACATGGAATGTGTGTATGTAGTCTAAGGATACGCACGAGAACGAGCGGGAAGACAGGTAATTAAAGGCTATCGCATATCGAGCAAGTGAAGTTGACTCGGGATTGCAGAGCCACAGCTGCGGTACTTGGTCAGCACGAGCTACGGTCAGCAGCGGCGACAACTCACGGAATATGATGAGGGCCGTAAAGATTATAAGGGCGACCACGTAAACGGTGCCATATTTGATGATCTACAAACCTAATGAGTACCAGGAACCATGGAGCACGTCAGGGCCGACACTCACTATCCAGCGGCGCTGCTTTTTCTGTTTCAGGCCATACAAGGGAGCGCGGATCTGCTTCGAGGGACGTAGCCAGACTACAGTATCGGAGACGTCAGCCACCAATCAAACACCACGTGCATCCACCTACAGAGTAACATGGCATGGATACGGTCCACGAACGGGAAAAGGATCGGAGGCGTCAGCATGAACAGCAGGAAGTGACCCAACAAAAGATCGGAGCTCCACAAGGACAGCTCAATGATCTTGACGACGAACTCGCGAGCAGGCTGCGACATGACGTGCGCACCCAGGCCACGGCCGTACCATCTGCCGGTCCACCATGCACGGTTCGTCTCGTCGTGCTTGAATTCACGAGACAGACAGACGGCGATCAACACTTTGTGGACGGCGCGCTGAATGGCGATGACGGTCACGATCCCGAGCACCGCGTGGGAAGCGTTCCACGACTCCAGGAACCACTACGCGGGTAAATCAGCCCACATCCCCTTCCGAGCCAAATTCACGAGCTGTGCGCTTACCAGGAATTCAAAGAACCCAAGCATTCCCATCACACCAAGAACGTGGGCAGTAGTCGCCATGAATGACCCAAATTTGGGGAAGGAAGGATCCAGCATCGGCCCGAGGAAAAGCGAGATAATGAAGAGCACAAGAAGCACTGCAGCGTTCCAGACGATCGGTCCAAGGGCCACGAAAGCAATCCGAACAAGGGGACTTGGAGGGAACTTGCCAGTAGTGTCGGGGAACGACTTGACGAACATGTACGCGACAATAAACAAGATGGCCATCACGATGGGTGAGATGACCTCGGACACGAGCACCGCACGCCACCCCGCCCGGGGGACGTCGCCCGACAACTTCTCAGAGGGAAGACCAAGCTTCTTCTTCTTGTACCCGGTGATCATTGTTCGCGACAAACGACAGTAGCCGATCCAAGAGTTGTTGTGAGACCGCGAATTTCCTCGCGACATCCAGCGCAAGAATTCACTGCAAGGACGTGAGCAGCCTCCCCACGATGAAAAACGATCGACCTTACCGATAGTCGATGATGAAGTCAGAGAACGAGAATTGATGCGGATTGAACAAGAAAGGAGCGACACAGAGGGCCAAGATAGAAAACCAGAAGTATATCAAATACGGCGTCCACATCGCGATCGTGACGTAGAGGAGACTGATCAGTGTCCTCATACCCAGGTATATACTGGGTCCGGCGAAACGAGAGAAGAGGATGCTAAACGAAATACGAGTAGTTGCGAAGCCTCGTCCCGTAGCGATGTACCGCGCTCCACCAAATGTCAAATTACTGATAATAGAATGGGTATAGATCTGCGTCGAGAAGACCTCGAAGACGGGTGAGAGCGACAGGAATTGTTTGCCCAGCCGAATAACCGCCCTCGTGGTACCACGTTCAACCAATTCTGTAATCGGAAGGTAAATCACCATGCATCCCCAGTAGGGAATGAAGCCTACCTTGGATGAAGAGAGGTAGGAAAGCAATCATCCATACCAAGAATATACTGATGATACAACGATGAATCCAATCAAAGACGGGTGTGAGATTGTAGCAACCAGTCATGCCCGGTAGTAGGCTTCCATTCGAAGAATACTCGCAAATCTTGAGCGACGAGTTCAAAGTCGCTAGGAACACCACTTCGAGTGCTGTCAGCCATGGCAATCCTAACGCGGTCATAAATCGACTCACTCGTAACCACGAAACACTGCACCGCAAGGATGATGAGCATGTTGTTGATGTGGAAACCCGGGTGACCGTAGTAGAACGTCAGGAACCGATCGATGGGGAGCTGTGTACCCAGATAGTAGTATTCTCTGCTCAGCATTTGTTCTCCCATTCCTGTGCCAATCTTTGTCTGGAAGTTGAGGATGGTGCCGAAACCAAGATCACGTCCTTTGCCACACTGGTAGTACTCGGTGTGTTTGATACGTCCTCCGCGTCCGAAGGCGTTTATTCCGGCATAGATATCCTCATTCAAGTGGAGTCCTTTCTGCGCCTTGGAAACACCACCGCGGGTGTTCATGTAGACACCGTTAAGGAAGTCAGGATGACCATAGTGAAGCTTCCCTCCGATCCAAGCCCATGCTCGTGCAGAGAGTGTACCGAACGTCTGCTCTTTTCCAGCAGCGATATCACCGAGAATACCGATGTTCTCCGAGAAGATATATTCACGAGCACCGACGATGGCAACCGGTGGTTTCTTGAACTCCTTGTGGCCGTATTGCGCATAGGGACTCTGCGCCGACACAGAGTACTCCTCGAACTCGCCAAGCACGTTCCGGATCTTGAGGCACTCTTCCAGGTAATTGTCTTGGTTGGCATCAATAAGCTGGAGGTATTCACCGCGGTAGAAGATGATAGCGTGGTTCTGGTTATCCGACTTTCCGTCGCCGAGAATAGGGTTACCAGGCAGCTCGATGCGGAACTTGGGCTTGCGTCGGTTCGTCTCGGCTATGAATTCGGAGTGGCCATCAATCAGTACTGAGAACAGACGAGGATCACCGCCCTCCTTGCGGGGGGGCTCTTCTTCCAGATAGGCGATCTGGAGGTCAGGGTACGCCCGGAGTAAGAACTCAGCATTTTCATGCTCCTCCTTGTTGAACTTGGAATACCGCTGCATCGAAACGACGAACTTGAACTTCCGCCTAGCCATGCGTTCTAACTCACGCTCCAATCTATCGGTATTCCCGCCAAACAACTGAACGACCTCGGGATTCTCCACTCGATACAGGAGCTTGATGGCCTTGGAGTAGTTCATCATACCAGACACGGTGCGGTACAGTGTTTGAGCGCGGAGCGATGCCCAAATACGAGTGCGAAGGGTGTACTCCGGTGCTGCACTCTTGAACCCGATGCAGTAGAAAGGAAGATCATCCGTCTTCGACTGCCCCTTTTCATCCACACCAAAAGGACTGCCTCCATTGAACATCGCCGATTCCTCGGCAAGAATCTTGGTGTCCTTGACGAAGTTATCCCATTCCACCGGATGAAGCTGCTTCAGGTACTCGAGAAGCGTGACGCGGGTGTTGTGGTCCTCTTCACGGATGATCTCCCTGAGCGATAGTAGGATCTGACAAAATCAAATACATAAATACGGGATGAGAATCTCAATTCACCACACACCTTTTCACTGTAGTGCGGTGTCAGTACTGTGAAAGTAGGCATGGCATCCACTGGGAGCGGTTCGGGGACAGAGGTCGTTAGAGACTGCGCAAAGAACGAAATCCGACGTTCTGCCTCGCTACCGGTGGGGAAAAACTCGCCCTTGAAGCTTTTATCACCTTGAGAAATGAAGAACGGTGGGGCGCGTAAGCTCCGTTTGCCTTCCTGGCCGGAATCAACCTGGTGATAAAGCAGCTTCTGGACGTGCTCGATGGACAACAGGTGCTCGCGATACATGGAAATGATGATGGCATTCCATATTTGGGAGACCAGAACCTGAAACCAGTCAGACCAGGAGGTACACGGGTGCCCCGCAAGTCCTCACCTTCGGTTTGTACTTCACCTCCATCTCCCGGGTTGCTAAGAGCTTAGCATATATACGTTTTGGCAGCCGAGTGTAAATATCCTTCCAAGGAGTCCAGATGGAGAGTCCGAGCATGAACGACCGGGCGATACTGAAGACTGTATTCCAGATGATGTACCAGAGGAAAGTATCCAAGAAGAACAACACCAGATCCATGATGTACATGATAGTCAGTGTGAACGCAGCCTGGTTCCTGCAAAGAGCCGTTCCAAAGAGTTTGTCGTTGCAACCTTGAATCTTCATGTTTACCATGACGGAGATGGGATCTTTGAACGAAAGCGTCAGGAAGAAATACGACTCTGCAGCCTTGCAACCAAAGACCAAAATCCATAGCGCGACCGAGGCCAATCTTGCCTCCAAGTGCAAGCTGGGGTACGAAGCAGTGAACGTTTGGCTGGCAAGGTATTTCCTAGATTTCCCGGCAACCCTGTCACCGAACATACGACCCGAGGGCATGATGGCGAAGAGGAGGGTAGCAACAACCGAAATGAAGAACTGCACGATTCCCAGAATGAGAGCCAGAGAGCCGGCGTTGCCACCGCTGCTAAACTCTGCGATGGCAACATAGAATGTGGGACCAGCCGTAAGAGCGAGCGTGATCAGTAAGAACACCAAGCGGCGCGAAAGATGGGACGCATTGTTCCAGGTGACAGGGATATACGAGAACTCTGCGAGAGTAGCGGCAATCATGATGATGGTCGCTGTTGCACCGCCGAGTGCAGTGACAGACCATGAAAGGGATTGGGGAATGATAGCCGTATTATCTGACCTGACGATCTGGTAGATTTTAGGGGAATTATATGCCGTGTAATACCAATATAGAGAAACGTGGATGACCCAGATGCGGTTGAAGTTGACCAAGAGATGGCCGAAAGACCGTTTCTCGTAGTACGTCTTGAAAAACGCCCTGTTCCAGTCGATGCGCTCGAATCGCGGGTAACGTTGGGATGGTGGTAGGTCAATGAGCCTCGTCTGAGGAGCATAAATGAGACTATAACACTAGTGTTGAGATGAAGCCGACGCACCTTGTCTACGAGCACGATCTTGGCAATACCCTCTGGGTACCAAAAGAGCTGGTTGACATCATCATACCCGATAATGTCTGCATGGTCGCGTTCCCTCCGTACAAAGCGACCGTCGACCACTTCGTACCCTTGGTCCCGGATGAAGCGGTACAATGGTTTGATGATGGTCCTCAAATACAGACCTTCTGGTACCGGGTCCACTCGGCTTTGACATTCTGGCGAGCGATAGTAGTCGTCCGCGCATTTGAAAATGAAACACAGGCACTCTGGAACGAAGCGGATCTGCGCCGCCTCGCCCCAGAGGAGGAGGTACAGCGCAATCTGACGCAGACGGTCGTACTGGCTCATGTTGTTCATCGCTTGTCGCCAGCGTTCCATAGCCGTCTGGAGCGATTTTTCGTTTGCATTGCGAGGACCTTTGCGTCTCGTGGACTTGAGGCGTTGTAGGCCAGGGTTCTGGACGTGACCGACTGCGTCATCGAGATCGAGCTGGGCGGCAAAATACCACTTTCGGTAGTTGGCATGTTCGCCACCGATGTAATCGGCATGCAAGGTCAGAAGAGCCTGGTTGGGCGACATGCGCGAGGCTCGGCTGTCGAGCAGATGCATCAGAAAATCGAACTAGAGCAGAGTCCACGGTCAGCCCATCTATGTACTGCAGCAACAGGTGGACCGACCATGTTCCTCATGGAATCCCGCTGGAAACCGAATTTCTGGGTGAGGTCGAGGAAGATGTCCTCTATTTCTTCCTTGGACAGAGGGATGTGGCGTTCGGGGGACCAAGCAGGATAGGGCTCTCTGGTGGACATGGCGCCACCGTATTCCGGGTAGGGCGCACCATCCGTCGTGCCCATCCTGGAAGGGCCGATGGATTCCACGGACTGAGCGTATCGCTGGCCATAGACGTCGATGTCGGAATCTGTGTCCTGTTGCCCTGGATGCGGGTACGCATAAAGACGCAGGAGGCGAAGGAATTCCTGCGCAACGTACCATAGAGGTCATACGTGCCGTTATTGTCGTAGTACCTATCGTCGCTCAGCCCGTTGTGGCTGCTGTCGGAGGCGTAGGTGTCCCTGCGCCCATAGGGATCGACGTTGTCGGAGTCATTGTCGCTGTAGACGTATCGGTGCGGAAACGGTGCGGGCGAGCGGAATGGATCTGAGGGGTCAGCAGTTGGCGAAGTGGAGTGGGGGTACATCGTGTGGGGCCGTCTGGCTTCCTGGCCGGACCAGCCAACGATGCCGGGGTCGGTGACGGGGCAGGGGAGGAGGTGCGAGGGAGCTGGGGGGCGAAGAGGGACTGCGTGTTTGTTGAAAGAGGAGCAATCGACTGCGAACAATTTCGCGCGAAAACAGCTTGGCCCCTCGTTTCCCACTCCAAAATGAAACCAAACCAAACCAGTTCATTGCGGTGTCCCTATGTACTCAACCACTAAGTACATATGTAATGTAATCATTCGGCTTTACATAAGTACGAGCCACAAGTTCACAGCAACCACCCTCACGTGACCCGGCGAACCGAGCTCAGTGGCGTCGACCGGCCTGCTCCCGAAGTGCAGAAAATAGAATGGAAACTCTTCCATTGCCGAACGGAGCTTGGAACCATCATCGTTCCTTCGAACACGCGGACATCCCATGACTCTCATACACCCGTCCGCAACGTGGTCCAACGCCTGAGTGTGACGAAGAGCGCCAGAACCATTGCCAGCACGAAAGCGACGATAGCTCTCGTCCCCAGCACACCCGTCTCGTTCTCGACCTGGGCGTGTCGATAAGCTTTATGCTAACCCCATATGGGCTCTCCTGTGACCGGAGCGACGACCTACCACGGAGGTAAACGGTGACAGGATAGGGACAGTGAAATGTGTCGCCATCCTCCTGCGCCCAGTGGGATCATGCGACGTGGCAGTGGCGGAATTCCTCCATAGCATGTACGCAAGGAACACGACCAACGCCACCTAAATAGTAGCGACCATTACTCGGACATGGGCTGGCAGACCTGGCAAAGGCACAGAAGGCGACTGACCATAAATCCCTCCAGCGTCCTCTGTCTCTTTTCGTGCGCTTGGACTAGCGTTGCGATCTCTTTCTTCCGAGAAGTCAACTTCCATAAAATACTCGAGGTTAATAGTGTGCTGCGGCTCACCATTCGCTTCTCCTCCGTCAACCGCACTTGCATGAGTTCATTCTGGTGTTGGATCCGCTGAGAAAGCACAGTTTCTGCTGCAATGGCACGGAACGCCCAGTACTGCGCCGCCGTTGACCGGGGTACCATCCCAGGAGGAACTGACCCCGCTGCGATGTCCTTGTCCTGCGTCTTACTATACCGCATAGCGTTTGAACTGCCCTGTGCATAGTGTTGGTCTCGCAAAGCGAGCTGCATGGTTCGAGACATGGCCGTGTTTTGCGCCGTTGACGGGGGACTGGTGCCAGAGGAAGACACCGGCTTCGGCCTTCTCAAGAGTTTGTTCATGGTTAGAGATGTCCGTTGCGGGCGAATGCCAGCATCCTGGCCACGGCTGTGGTAATAGTCTGGGATGAGAACCGATCGAGAAGCAAATGCGCGGCATTAGAGCCCTGAGGCCCGCAGCGGTTGTTAGGATGTCCACATCTTGCTACCTCCCCATTACTTCAACCCCAGCCTCAAATCCTGGGGGGACGTTAGCAGGGCATGCACCACCATCTTAGAACCACCATCTTAGAACCTTCCCTGTCGGGAGTAAGTAGGCAACTATTGTATCAAGCTAACTTCGTATAGATCATTTCGCAGCAAGTGCCAGTCTCCCAGCTAATTATTCAGCCTCCAGGACCACCCTTACTCCAAATGTTGATGGTTTCTCGGTACTCCATTACTAGGGGTCAGTTCTCCTGCAGTAAATTACGGCTGGCGACCCTCTAGGGGCCGACACTACGAACCACGTTGAAACAGTGGTTCATGACCAGAGTCATCGGATACGCCGTATTTCCGAGGACGTCGCGTATGGATGGCGCTCTACCTCATCGACACCATGGTGCTTCCCGCTAGCACCACCAGTTTCCAAGGTTTCATAGCCTCTCAGGCGGGAGCCTACCTCCGTATCGAGAAAGTCACTGACCGACCTCTTAACCTCCGTCACTGTCTCCCCGTGGCGGGGATCCATATTTGCTTGTTACGTGCTCCCGCGAAGTTCGCAAGTTCCTGGTTGGCTGTGTCCTTACTTCCCCCTATTCTCTCGTTCAAGTCTCCCCACCGGTGCCGCGTCTTCGGGTTGCTATGGGGTCGCAGATATGCGGTCCTTCCCTTAATGCCCATTGCGATTCGGTGTACTACCGCAAATAATGGTATTCACTCTACGGCCCCCGAGGGGTGAGTTCAACTACTACGGTTGCTCATAGATATTGTCAGAGTGCCAAACGTATCAGCTCTGTCATTGGAACCATGTATATGCGACGTCTACTCCACATGCAGCGTAGTCATTCATACCATATCTCCCCCCTTTCTACACACATTATCTACGCTCAACCTCATGACGTTATGGCCCTGCTAACCAAGACCCGCACTTCCACAGTGCAGAATGCCACCAACAACCACACATCGTTGACTACTTCTTGGATGGTAAGCCCGATTGTATGTTCCATGGCATTATGATCGAGGGAACTGTAACGAAGCAAGTGTATTCTATAGTTCAGGAAGAGAATTACCGCGCTGTGGGAGGAACGGTGTGGATCCCCTATGATTGCTTTGTGCTTCTTCATGCAATATTATCGCGTCAGTTTCTTCCGAGTCGGACAGTGGTAAGCTTTTCACACTGTTCGTGTGGCACGGCGGCGTCCTGACTTTGGCCGCCAGTACGTACGGATTTCATGTCTAAACCTTTAGCATTCCAGGTGCCCCGACTGTAGCAACTGGCTCGTAGCGGGTGTATGGTTCTCACACATAGTCCGTTTATTGGTTCGCTTCTATTGCGTGTTACTCCCGAGATTGACACTTTCGTAAATAGTAAGAGGTGCCCTGACAAGAGCAACTCTCAGCATGGCAGGCACGCTATGTCTAACGATGGGCTACTTCTTGGTGCAGTGTCTGTAAGCACGCACAGTTCTTTCACATCATTACAGTTGAGAATACAACGATGGATATCATACAGTACAACACAACATCGTTCAGGTATCTAAGCTCACAACTTGGCAGTTCTAGCAGCCAATTTCTGTTTCAATTTAGTCTACAGACCGAGGCAGACACGTCAGCCACTGTCACACGTGGCAGCGACAGTAATACTCACGTTGACAGCATCCATGTACTCGTTCGTGACGACCCAGTGCTCCCGTTGCATGTTCTTGCCGTGGATGGCAAGCGCGAGGTCCTTCGTCATGACGCCGTCGACGTCGATGACCTCGACACAAGCGGCCTCGAGATCTTGGCAGAAGTTCTTCAGCGACTCGTTACCGTCCAGCTTCGCGCGGTGTAGCAGACCGCGTGTCCAAGCAAATATCGACGCAACGGGGTTGGTGGACGTCTCTTTCCCTTTCTGGTACTCTCGGTAGTGCCGGGTGACGGTTCCGTGTGCCGCTTCGCTTTCCACGATCTGGCCGTCGGGGGTGATCAGCTCGCTGGTCATCATGCCCAGAGAACCGAATCCCTGAGCAAGGATATCGGACTGGACGTCTCCGTCGTAGTTCTTGCAGGCCCATACGAAACCACCCGAGGACTTGATGGCTTGAGCGACCATGTCGTCGATCAGACGGTGCTCGTAATATATTCCTATCTTGTCGAACTCGGCCTTGTAATGTGTGTCGTAGACCTCCTGGAAGATATCTTTAAAGCGTCCATCGTACTTCTTCATGATGGTATTTTTCGTTGACATGAACTACAGATACGTTAGCCTTGGAGAGGGGGTCTGTGTGGAGGATGAGAAGCTCACTAAGGGCATCTTCTTGGACAAGGCCATCTTGAACGAAGAGTGAGCAAAGCCAGTGATGGACTGTGGGTGTCAACATCAGCACCAAGTGCGTGTATCCAGCGCGCTTGACCCACCTCGTCAGTATTATACATAGCCATGGCTACGCCCTTTCCTTTGAAGTCGTAAACGTCTAGAGTGGTTGGGGCACTTCCATCGGCTGGAGTATAGACCAGTTGCAACTTCCCAGGTCCAGGAGAGAGGAAATCTGTAGAACGGTACTAGAGATGGCATGAGCTGTCCAACATTCTATCACTCGCATCTACACGCACTTGGTCACCGAAAGCATGACGACCGATAACGATGGGCCTTGTCCAGCCTGGTACTGGCTTAGGAATACGACTCAGAATGATAGGCTCGCGGAAGACAGTGCCCCCAAGAATGTTACGGATCTGTTGCAGAAAGTTAGTAAGCACTCGGAAGATAGTGTCGTCGGGAGCGCACGGTGCCATTTGGACTCTTCCACATTTCCTTGAGGTTAAATTCTGTTACGCGAGCCTCGTCTGGGGTGATGGTCGCGCATTTGATGCCCACTTTGTATTGTTGGATGGCCTTTGCAGCTTCGACGGTTACAGTGTCGTTTGTCTATGATCCTTTAGCCCGAACCACTCAGGATTAGTGGACGAATGCACGCACCGCGTCACGGTATTCGAGACCCAAATCAAAGTATTTGATATCTAGTTGGAGATAGGGCAAGATGAGCTAAGGCAGTTAGTGACAATTACAAGGCTATACACGAGTTTGCAATGCGAGACTGACCTCTTCCCTGATCTTCTTCCAAATGATGCGGGTCATCTCATCTCCATCAAGCTCGACAACGGGGTTCGCCACAACGATCTTTTTTGCATTCTCTGGGGGCATTGCGTCAGTAGAC
>JADGIP010000834.1:0-11006 GCA_016618355.2 Astraeus odoratus | reverse complement strand
CATTGGAAGGGCGTCGCAGGGATACCAGAAGCAATTCGGAGACTGAAGTACACATTGAATCTGGGTAATGGATCAGTAAAGCAACGAGCTTGCGTAGGTGTGTAACTGACATCTGTCCTGCCAAACCAGTATACCTTGTGGCAAGATAGACCACTGTGTATGGATTGAAACGACGGGCGTGACTGTGATACCAATCAGCTCCATAGGTTCCGGACCTAGAGCCATACTCACGGCCATATGAACTTGAATTCGTCACAAAGCAACCAGGCGAAATCCGCCACCATAAAACCTAAGGAGATACCTGTTCAATTAGATCAGTCAGTCTATTTCTAGTTATGTGAAGTCGCATACAAGCAGAAATGGCTGCTCTGCGCGGCAGAGGTTCAGACATCGCTCACCAGGCGTGAGCCTACAAGCCTTGAGTCCACCAGAATGAGGACGAGAAGGATCGGAAGGAAAGACCGAGGTGACGCAGGAGACCTTTGGGAGTTTGGATAAGAGCCGTGTGGGATGCGAAAGTTCGCGATCAAGGAGAGCGTCCAGCTTGGACGCATATACATAAGCTTTTCGCTAGAATGCATTCTATAGTATAGTTCTCAACCCTGTAATCGTGCATCTTGCGAGTGCTGCCGCACAATTACGAAAGCATTGAGTTTCCCGGGATTGTTTGGTCAACACTAAGAACTAGAGTTGTAGATAAGGTTTGTGCCCACCACAAAAATTGTACTGCGCCAACTCGGAATCCAGCGTACGAAGATTTTCTCCAGGGTGTATTTATTTTCTTCCTCCGGAACACTTTTCAAAACAAAAAACCTGCATAGAATGCCTAGATAAGATCTGCCCCTGGTCGGTTAGTGAGACCAATCATATTTGTGAACATGTGACACATCACGTAACCGGGCAAGCCGATTAGCTTCCGGCGTAGACCGTGGAAGGCACCCGCTTAGCTCGACAATCGCACGTGAGTCTGAATAGACTTTCCTAGCTCCAACTCAGTGGTACCGTACCACGGGTTGGCTATGAGGCTCCGTCTGCAGATGTCGTCTTCGAGAAGTCGGACTAATACAAGAGTCAATCGCCGCCGAGATGTATACCCTGGAAATTCGGTATGAATCAGCCGAATAAAGTATATAAACTTAGACGAGCGCTTGGTGTGACGGATACCTACTGTAATGCTCGGGAAGAATCGCAATGCAGAATTTACACCGAAACACCACATAATTCTAATAGTCGGCGGACGTTGCTAAGCTAAGCTTCTTACCTGTCGTAGTTCGGACCGTGCTTAAGCATACATGATGCTGACTAGGTCATGTGGAACTAGACACGCGAATATAATAAATAGACGAAAACGTGCAGACACTGTAGCGTCGAGAAGGTATGTAGATCGCTCCATCGATTTTCATTTCCGACAAACGTGCTGCTCGCAGAATTAACAGTGCTATAACATTGAAGATGCCCAAAGCTTCTCAGATTGACCGGCCCCGAGTCCACTACGGCTACGTACCCGTTACCAGAAACGTCAAAAGTATGTCAGAGAACATGACTTCGCTCCTACGGACCGATGCAAACTTTGCAAAGAGTGATCTATTCCCCCTACAGATAACCGGAACTCCTTACATTGATACCTGGTACCACCCGAGCTTCGAAAAAAAAAAAACGGAGGAACAGGATCATGGCATGTTGCCAGAGACACAGATCCGCAGCGTCGAGATCTGTCGGGCTATTGCTCAGGGTAAAATATATGGGAACTAACCCGGGCACTAGTAAATGGTGACCACTCCAAGTACTTATCATAGGGCGCTTGTTCGCGATATGCAAAGAGTGATTTTTCGTTCGGCTAATCCGCAATGGAAGAAAACACTTTGATGCTCGTCCTCCGTATCACCAAGTGGTGGTACGAATATATATTAACGATAGTCCGTCAGAGTACCCATGAGATCGGAGAGGACCTACTATAATCACGTACTTGCATGGGGATTACTCTGCTAGCCAGATGATGAATACCTTGGAAGGTCATCGCACTTCAGTCAGGTACGGGCTACGACGCGAATGTCAAAGACCAGTCCCCCATTCATAAGATATCGCGATCAAGCATCTGGCTTCCTTTAGTAACAAAAGGCCTGGAAGGTGGGGATGAGCGATACCCTCGTTGATCAACCTCCATCCAGAGTGAATAAGCGAACTATGTAACAGGATACAGGGTGTACACAGACCAAAATATCTGCGCAGTCATGGTAGTAAATGCCACGTAATCAGACCTACCTATGTAACCACCAGTCCTTAGTAACTCTTCATGAACGCTATGATAGAATTTGTTCGATATGAAATTAGGGGGGAATAAACACTTCCCAGACATGACGGTTTCCCAGTTCAAATTGAGCTTTGTTCACAAACAGCGCTCTACTATGCAGCTGTGGTTAGGTTACGCTCAACAGGGCTCGAATAGCTGCCATGGGTTAATAGCCGGACACAACCAAGTACCTGATTTCAATCGCCAGCTCCAGTACGGCTAAATCAGGCCGACTTAGATCAGATCGATCAGAACATACTGCACCAAGACCACCGCGTTGAAAGCACAAAAAATTCTTTGTGGGCGTCTATGGTGACTGCTGCATATTTTTCGAGGTAAAAAGTTCACCCGCCTAACTGCAGTGGCCAGTTCGGCCCAGGGCTAGGTCTTGAGTTTATGACAAGAAATCGAAGAAACGTAGACAAGCTTTGGTCTTGACTCGCGCATAGAGTAGGACTCAAAGATTGCAAACGTGGTGTCTGCACTCAGTTTAGAGTAAAGGGGAATACACCGTCTTCATTTCTCTCACATAGAGAAGCAATGTACATCTGAATGGAACAATAATGACACCGCTTCTACAAGGAGCTGGTCTGTCAACATGCAATTGTCTGCGGAGGACGAAGTTGGACATACCAACATCTCCTCACAACTATCATTACTAGAACGGTCTGTGAGTAATGTGTTAGTTGAGATGTCCAGTGGTGATGAACAAACAACGTCACCTTACGGTTCTGAAAATATTTTTTGGTGTATCAACGAATCAATACGGCTGTCTTCGAGCCAGATTAGTGACACGTACGTCTTGCGTTCGGGTGATTAGTCTTGGGAAATAGGGATACCAATGAGTGGAAATAGACCATACCAGCTCTGTGTACCCCGACGGTCCCTAATCCGCTCTTCCTTGATAGCGTTTTTGAGTTTCACCAGTTGGGAAGTAATTGTCGTGTCTAACCCCTTCACAGGAGTGCTACGTTTTTCTAAGTCACTGAGGAATTCGTCGATACGAGACTGAGTGCCTTTCAACGACAACGGTTCGGTCGAGATGGCCTGCAGTCGCACCGGTGGGCGGGTGGTGTCGTCCATCGTGTATTGACTGAAGCGAACAACGGTAATTCGGAACAACACGATGTCCATTTATGGTATCTGCTCATGTGCCGAGTTAGTCAAAATAGCAGCGTCGAACCATTTCCTCTCAGAGGCTGGCAAGCAAACTCGCCTCCATCATCAAAGTCGTTGTTCCAAGCCTCTCATTCCAGCAATGGACAAGGTCACCTCCATGCTCGGGTTGCTTCTCACCCATCCTACAGAGTTCAGGACCCTGGTTCAGTTTTACCTGCACCATGAGCAGAAGAGGGACATAACTGCCCTGCAAGAACATCCAACTTCTGGCTGGGACAGAGAGTCAATGCGCCGTTGTTGGAAGTTTCTGGACATGACGAGCAGAAGTTTCGCGGCTGTTATCAAGGAGCTCGATGGGGACCTTGCAAGGACTGTAAGTAGGCTGACGAGTTCGCTGAGTGTCTGAGCCCTGCTGGCTGCCTTCCGTTCCAAGCGGGCACGTTTTTAGTTAACTTCTAACTGATGTTCCCGTTACAGATCTGCATGTACTACCTTGTCCTACGCGGCCTGGATACTATCGAGGATGATATGACCATCCCTGACGAAATCAAGCAACCTATGTTGAGGTCATTCCACGTAAAGACAGTGACACCTGGTTGGTCATTCTCGGGCAATGGCCCGGACGAGAAAGACCGTCAACTTCTGGTCGAGTATGATACCGTCGTCGAAGAAGTGAACCGTCTTGCACCTGAGTGCGTCTTCCTCATAGGCGCCTGTATTGCCTCTCATCACTCGTGCACAGGTACAAGGCTATTATCCTTGATATTTGTCAAAAAATGGAAGTTGGCATGGCCGACTACGCCCACAAGGCCGCCACGACAGGTTCCGTCTACCTGGAGACAATTGCTGAATACGACCTGTATTGTCACTACGTCGCTGGTCTTGTTGGAGAGGGGCTTACCCGCATATGGTCGGCATCTGGAAAAGAAGCCCATTGGCTCTGTGACGAACTGGAGCTCGCTAATTCCATGGGACTTCTACTACAGAAGACAAACATTACTCGTGACTTCCGTGAAGATGTCGAGCAGCGGCGTTTCTTCTGGCCAAAAGAGATTTGGGCCAAGTACGGATTTGCTGAAATGAAAGATATGTACGAAAGTGGCGACGTGGAGCATGCGATGTGGATACAAAGTGGCATGGTCTTGGATGCACTTCGGCATGCGTGCGATGCATTGGACTACCTTCGCTTGCTCAAGAACCAGAGCGTCTTTGTATTCTGTGCCATCCCGGCATGTATGGCCATGGCTACTCTTGCCCTATGTTTCATGAACCCTGAAATGTTCCAGAGAAATATTAAAATCAGAAAAGCCGAGGCGGCTCGCGTATGTCCTACCATGTTTCAATCCTACATCGTCGTTAATTGTCCTCTAGCTCATCATGCGGTCCACCAACTGTCGGGAAGTTGCACTCATATTCCGAGAATATGCGCGGAAGATACATGCCAAGGCAAAACCCCAGGATCCTAACTTCCTCCGGATATCTATTGCGTGCGGAAAGGTATATATTATCTACGTGATTTGGCGGCTATCTCATAGAATCCATATTCAGATTGAACTGTGGTATGAGCAAAACTACCCATCGTTCGTAGTCTTGGATCCAAATGGCGTCACTTATAACCCATCGGACAAGCGCACAGCCGTTATCAGGTTGGAAGAAAAGCGCGCTCAGGAGGCCAAGCTTCTTCCCCCATCAGGATCCGAAATGCTGCCTTGGGAGCTTGCTACATACGTGGCTGGTGCTTTTGCAGTGGTTATCGGTCTTACTGTATTCATTGCCTATTCAGTGCTTAGATTCTATGGAGAGTGAGAGTCGATTGTACCCTCCCATTTCTGCCGTTGGTGTATTGTACATGATACTCTCGGTCGTCATATTTGCTGTCCTTGAACATCTAACTTAGGATTGTGTAACCAGCGCCTGAGGGATTGGAACCACCGAATGTTGCTTCACTAAGTGTCCTTTCACAAGAAATAAACGAAAGATAACAAAGTGTGTCATCCACATGGAATATAGAGTACTGTAGAAATCTGCGAAGTCATGTCCTTATTGATTACTGTTCTGAGGGAGGAATGCTATTGTAAATATTGCAGAGGTTGGCCCATTGACCTGCGTGAAAACTCAGTAGGCAACGAGTGCGCATGTCCACCAAAGATACCTACTGTTAACTGGGTCGAAAGAAGCAGTATCGGCAGGGTCCTCTGCAAAAACCACAGCCATTCCTCTGTCAAGATCGCGATGAGGGACTAGTCAGATTCATAAGTTGGAAAGAGCTTACTGGTCAAGGTGCCAATCAATATGGCTTCAAGAGAGGTTAGAAGGTTTCTCGATACTCCCGATACTACGGACTCACCAATGAAGGAACCAAGGACCAGGATTATCTGTTGTGAATCGGATTGTGACATTGTCTGTGGTACTGCCTGTGCTCAAAGTATCACGGCGAACTGGATTGACGTAGTTATACCCCGTCATGCCCTCACTCCTGACAACGTCGAACGCATGCTAATATCAGAAAGTGTTAGCACGGGAGGGATTGCAATTCGAGAATGGCATACCCCATGCAAGTGAAAAGGATGCTTAGAGGTGATGTTAAGCAGCTTAATGCAATACAGTCACAGCATCGACTTACTGCCGCAGCCAATAATGCCCCTGGGATAGACACCTCTATCACTTTGTTCGGGGGAAGGCCGTACACGGATCCCTGAGGCTGCAATTGGCTAGTATTGACCGTACCGCTCAGGATCTGTAGAAGGACAGGTGTACTTGGAGAGTGGTATGCCACGCCGTTGATCTCAAACAAAAGTGTGGTTTGATTGATCTGAGAAACCAGATTGAGGTTGACGTCAGCATTGCCAACCCCGGGGACACCCGGCGCACCCGGGTTGATTAAGGCGTGCAGATTGGACTCCGCCAGAGCATTGGAGGATGTCCAATTCCGAGTAGGAGGCTCCTGAATGGGTGCACCGGCATATCTAAGAATAGCTGAGTTCATCCCATTAGTGAAGCTCGACTTATAACTTGTAGCATTTGCTCGGATCCAGTAGTTGTCTACGGTTTGGTTGGCTTCCAGGATGAAGGAATAGCGCTGAGCGGCATAAATAGGGATAGAGTCGACAACCAGGGGTTCGGTGGGTTCCCCATCTGCCTCTATGACCGTAAACGTATGGTTGTCAATGTAGAAATTGTAGCTCGGTTTGCATCCCATGTTTAGCAGTCTGATGCGGTATCGCTTTCCATAGATCACGTTGATGACAGCTAATGGAACGGATGGTCCTCCCGAGTACCGCCCAAGACCATTGATAAGTAGGGCATTTGGTATAGTGGTTGGCGTCACAGTATAAGCATTCTCGTGGTACCTGAGGGAAGTCAGCACCCATTCCAGTTAGAGACAGCTGAAGATACCAACCAATCGACTAAAGATATGATAGTGGATACTATAAATAACCTGTGTCAATATATATAGGCAAGGTATGCAAATAGAACGGTTGCTTACAGTCGTCTACATCATACATGCCCAAATAGGGGTCTTGCGGATCATATACAATGAAGGGCCCGCGCAAACCCTCGCAGTATTGAAGACGGAAATGTGAATGGTACCAAAATGTCCCTGCCTGCGTCGGTACCGTGAAGTCGTAAAGAAATGAGTTACCGGTTGCTATCGGACACTGGGTAACAAAGGCCGTTCCGTCCATAGCATTGTAATGATGCTGTACTACCCCATGCCAATGCTAGAAGTTGTCCCATCAGTTTCCCGCTTCTGAACTGACGGAAATTATACTCACGATGGAGGTGCTCCTATTCATCGACTCATCTGTTAGCCGATTTACGACGTTGATGGAAAATCGTCCGCCCTGTTCGTCAAATGATGAGAATAGTAATCTTATTTGCGAACACCACATACTTTGGTACCCGTGATGACCGTTCCGGGGGTGGCACCATTGATCACAATCGCACTGAAAACAGTGTGAACGAACATCAGATGTCTATCGGTTTTTACTTACCTCCTGTTGAAACCATCTGGTGCTATAACAGCATTCGAGATAGTAAGTTGAACGCCTTGGACGAACACCGTGGTGCCCAACAGGAGGATGAGACGAAAAATGATTGGAAACGTGTTCATGGAGAGTGTCCGATAAATAATGTATATGCCTTCTCTTACGCGTGTTTATGTAGGCGGTCTTGCCGCACATGCTTAAGTAGGACTATCAATATACTGAAAGGGCGAGCCTGGACCGAGGAGCCGCATCGGAATGCGCGGAAGACCTGCATACAAATGAAATCTCAAATCTGAACAGGTGAACTGACCTAAAGCCGGCGAAATGCTGGGCCAAGAACCATGAGACATTTCTTCGACCATTTGGGCTTTACAGCTTCGTCGGCGGGATGGATATGAACATACAGGGCACTGTCCAGGCACCGAACCAGAGGTTGACATCATTTACCGGAAGAGGATAGTTCAGGATACAATACCTTCAGCCTGGCGGGGGACAGAACCCCGGAAGTAGCCCTGGATAAAATGGCGGAGACTCCCTACATACCGATCATGCTGTCCATGGACACCAGTCATCTTGCACCGTGTTGTTCCTGTATCATGTGAGAACGATACTGTCGCTAGTACAAATATGCCAAAGGCGGCTGGACAGATCCTATCAGGATAAATGCAATAACCTTGCTGTGTGAAAGAGGAGAATAGAACTTTCGGGCATACTCTGTTCTGAAGGCACGAAGGTCGCTGATGCTTGACGACGATAGACCTTCCATGTGGTCTCTGCCACTGACAGTGATGATATGGAATGTACTCTGCTAGCCCCCTAACCACAAATGGTATGCTAGCGCCTTACATGTCAAACAGGAGTGCAGCCTGTGCAAGGGCAACGCCGGAAACTGCAACTTGAGTACCGCCAGCTTCAGCCGGCAAATACAAAGAAGAGTATCCCCATCTGGAGTACCCTGACAGTCTCGGGCTGTGACGGCCTTTCATCTGAAGTCGAAGGCTGCTTGGGTATTCTCCGAGACAGCACCCGACAACTGGAACAGGTTTTCGCCGCGGGTAAAAGTAGTCTCAGCCGGGATGTCCCTACGGCACAGGGCTGCGATGGCCGACGCCCCTCCGTCGGATGGAAATCCTATCAGCTTTCGAAACGTTCAGTTACAGGGAAGGCTGTCTTCTTCCAGGGCAGATACATAGGGTGCCGTGACTTACGATATTGATAGTTGCTCCTGCAGTTATCGGCGTACAACAGCCAAGCCAAGACTTTTACACTTTCCATCAACTTGAGGTAATGCACTCACCCTACTTTCATCAACCAGGAACCTAATGGTGCCTTGCTCAAGAACCAACTTTCGGAAGCCCAATTATATGGGTTTATTGTACCAAGTGTATGGAATTAAGACTGATCCCGGTTTCAAGGAGTGGCTAAAGAAGCTCCACACAGCAAAAATGATAGAACTGGACTGATGCCATTCATCGAATTTTGAAAAGAGGGAGATCATGTGGTCAGCGTGCAGGAGGGCACCCGAGTACGAGCCAGACTGTATCCCAAGCTGAGCCATATAACAACATCAAGGACTTATTTGGTGATTTTGATTGACGACCAGCAAAGGGATACTATGTTGTAAGCATTTCCTATATTTCGTGCTAGATTGTAGGACATGGGGATGATTACTCGATACGGACTTGTCAACGGTATTTACATCGTACTGCTGGTTCACTAATTGAGTAGATGAAATGCTTTGCTACGTTTCTGCACGAGTGTGCTGACTACCTAAGTTACGAGGGAACGTCCAATAGGAACGATGGTCCACTCAACCGACTGTGACACAGACGAAGCCGGGGTTTAGGGTTGCCCAAGATGTCTTCATGAGGATGTGGCGCAGACTGTCGCCCATGGGCGCCCTCGATGCTGTGCTGGCAGATAGCCCTGTGGCGTTGGGACTTGGCAGCTGGTACACACCTCACAGCCGGGAGCATAGTGCTATATATATGTGTGTGGACCATGTCCATAGGATTTTTAGATACGGTTTCTCCGTGTCTGGAGGCTGCAAGGCGGCGACGTGAAGAGTCGAAACTGAAGCTTGGGCCTCGCTTTTCTGAAACGCACCACCAATACACGTGCACCATTGGCTAGATCCAAGGGACAAACTTAGCGGCATTCAGACAATACGAACAGCGGAAAGCACACATTTGCCATGGACACTACTCGCTGAACGGTTCTCGATGCTCGCAAATTTGATACACTTTGCAAATATCTAAAATATCATGCGCGAAATAGATATCCTCGCGATTCAGACGGTCCACATGCGCGTTTCCAACAAATTGCGTGAAGTGTACAAATTCATTGTGTAGTGAACAAACAGTCACTGATGCCATTTGTAGATAGGGCCTTAATACACCTGTACGGCCATGTGACCTGTCATCTGATATATCATACATAAAAACAAATTATCTATCAATTTGCAGGGGCCAGCGGGTTGTACGAGAGGGCACGAGACGGCGGTTTCTGCGAGCGGTGGGCGGCGGATGGCTTGGATGAGGGGCTGGCAGTTTCTGCAAGGCACCGGCGTTTGTGCGAAGAGCTGGCAGTTTTGTGTGGGGGGTTGGGAGGCATTTTGTGCCGACGGCTTGCGCGAAGGGCTGGTGCTTACTGCAAAGCGGAGGCGGTTGCTGAGTGAGGCAAGGAGTTTGTACGAAGTGGGGCCGTTTGTGCGAGGGGCTGGCAGGTTGCTGAGGGGCGGCGGTATGTGCAAAAGGTTTTCTGAGGCAGCGGCAGCTTGCGTATGGCTGGCTGCTGGTGCAAAGGGCCAGTCTTCCGAATCTTGCAGGGCGGCTGATGAAGCCAATAGCTCGTGTGAGGCGGCGGCAGTTGTGGGCAGTGCAAGAGGCCAGCACTTTATGCGAGGTAGTTGCGGTTTGAACTTGGTGAGAAGGGGTACTGGTTTGTTGGGGGCACGGGCTGTTGTCTAATACGTGGTCGGGAGAGGGACAGCGGTCTAGCCTTGCGCATTGTGCAGTGATCATGCACACGACAGTGGTTGTCTTTTCTGCCTATTAGGATGGTTACCGTGGGATGTTTTTTTTTTTTTTTCACCTATAGCTCCCACGACACGAGTCATATTAAACCAGATGTCAATGCGTGACACCTAGTCTAATATGACCTGTGACCGATTTCCTGCAAGGATGAATAATTGTGAATAATTGTGTTGCCTTGGTAGTTACTTAGTAAGGAGGCTCAGAGTTGGCTACAGTCACAGTCACAGTTGCAGCAGCTTCCTAATTATATGGAAAGCTGGAACATCATGCTCTGTAGAAACCTATAGGAATTGGGTTTGCCTGGTGATGGCAACTGCATAGTGATAACCTGTAGGGTAACTATACTATGTCAGTATGAATAGATGCACTCTGGTAATATGTGTACTCATCCTCAGTAGGTAACAAGCTACTGAGGAACTATAATAAAGGTACATGGCCAAAGTGGCAGAAGGTTGTGGCAAGGTCAAAATCAGTCAAACCCCCATTTGGGGCCATGACAGGGTCACAGTGACCTGTGGGAAATTGTTGCCACAACCTAAAGTAGCAAGTGTTCTGGCAAGGTTACATAAACCT
>JADGIP010000833.1:0-11010 GCA_016618355.2 Astraeus odoratus | reverse complement strand
GGTGTCCTGCTCGACACAGGAAGGATTAGCTTGCGACTAGGTCTGGGCTGGAACAACGAACCCAGTGGCAAGGTACAGACATAGCTGCATTTCTCACATCTAATGGCTGAATCAGTGGAAGAGCGAAGATACCATCATAGAACAAACCTAGCTTCACAGAAGTGGACAACTTTCTTATCAAGACCATAACAATGCGAGCCTTCGTGTTTCGTCATGCCGGGTGGTATGGGCTTGATGCAGGTCAACCGCTTCGCCACTTGCTTGGACATTAGTGGGGAGTATGTATGAATCACTACGGAACAGACCTTGAGAATACTGAGGGGGTAATTGTTGAGCAAACATATAGTAGGAACTGGTACGGTCCGACGTTTGTGTATTCGAAAGTCTCGTGTCTACCCGTGAAAGTAGCCCGGATGGAATGTGGTGCTGTTTGAATTTCACATATCCCTCGCGCGTCACAAGGTTCTCCACAAGGATGTTCTTGACTGAGCATCTTAAAGGTCAGACACAGGTAGTCCGAGCTAGAAGTAAACCCATCCGCAAAGGTGTATTGCCGTAGATGAATACAAAGTCGACATGTGACGTCCGTGCACCCTTCCCCTAATGACTGTACATTCTGGAATTACAAAATGACTCGACAAATGATGGCCGCAGTCAACAGTGACACACATGTCTCAGCATATAAAATCGTGCTCCCAGCAATTCTGCTCCATCATCGGAGCTCTCACCATCAGCTGCTTCTCTGGATTGAAAATACTAGTCAACTCCCTCAAGTGTTACCTCTCCCATCTCTTCAATAGTGCTACAATGCTTTCTGATGAACATGAGAATAGTTTCTTTGTGCTGGAGCAGCTGGAACCAGCTGACCAAGACTGGGATGCGATGACAACTCTCCCAGAGAACCCCTATGTCCCTCCATCGCCACAAGAGGACTATGAGAAATTTTCTGATATGCAGTGGGAGACCTTTGGCTATGGCAAGATCTTTGCAGGAGAGCAGATTCCATCAAACTCATACTTGGACATATTTGACTGCAACTTCCTCAGCTGCAAGGATTTGCATTATGCTGCCTCTGAAACTCCCTCTCCGGTGACTTCTTCTCTAGATTTGGGAATGTCTGTACCAGAAATCAGTGGAAATCATTGTTTGGACTCTCCATGTAGTGAACCAGAACCATCTTTGCCTGCCTCTGCACAAGATGAGTGGCAGATGCTGTTCCAAGCATTGTCCACAGTCATACCAGCTCTGGCAACATCCTCACCCTCCTCTCCAGAGGTCTCACAACCAGAGACAAAGAATCTGTCCTGCTCTCTTGGGCCTATGCGACCTCAAAAGCATAAGCGTGCACCATCCAACATGCCAGTTCCACTCCCCCATGTGATGAACAAGGCAAGAGGGCGAAAGGTAGCAGTATCATTGGATGGCCAGCCCATTTATGGCAGGAGTGCTGACAAGGCAAAGAATGGGGTGAGGTCATTCTTGTGCACTGCAGAAGGGTGCAATGCCATCTTTGTGCGGAATGAGCATCTCAAGCGGCACATTCGCTCAATCCACACACAAGAACAGCGTGAGTGGGCTGCCTCATCCAAGTCTGATGCAGCAGTGAATTACTGACTCCTGGGTTTATTGCAGCATGGTGCTGTCCAATGCCTGGTTGTGGACTGACATTTTCTAGGAAGGATAACTGGGTGAAACACTGTCGAAAGTGTGCCCCACAGTTGTCACACCAATGCCATGCAAGTTAATGGACCTGGATTTGTTACATTATTCTTTCGGGCCATCGCTTTTTTTTCACTTATATATAACAAATGTTGGAAGGTACAAGTATTGTAAGGAATAAAAGTAACAGTGAATATTACCTCTCCCCCGCATCCCAATATTAGGGCTATGATGTCACCCCCATGCCAACGGCACCCATGATCAAGTTCCCCACCGCAAGGGTGAGGTCCATCACGAAATTGGCTTGACACAGGCCGCGTAGATCAGCATACCAGCGGATACGGAGGACATGAGACCCCGCGTGAGACACATATGGGCTGTGTAATTATTTGTGTTTAGAACATGGATGGCATGATGGAGCATGCACGTACTGTGGTTGCCGCCATCCTCCCCCCCACGAATATGTGATACGCAGTGGATATCGCAGTATAATCGTCGGTGTGGGATGGTGTGGAGGCCATATGGTGGTATGGAAAAGATACGTCCAGGCTGGACCTTTCCTACCTTTGTCAGTGACCATCCCATGGGAGTCATTCATGAGGTCGACGAAGAAGTCGCTTGGCAAATATCGGAATGCCTATCCGATGTTTTAGAGGAGTGTGGGAACCGGATCCCGCAACGATCGTCTTTCATCAGGCCCTCCTAGATGCTATAGAGGGTTGTCTATGTATGGGAAGTGCGAGTTACGAGTTCGAAGGGGAAGGAGGCGAAGACGAGAGTACTAGCAGACAGCGAGCTTAGTAAGCGCGATAATAGAAGTTGAGCAGTGACGATGTAAGGCTGAGCTAGAGACTTTAGACAATATAATCCTTTGGCCTTCTAGCTCGGAGATTTTTTGGTGACTGAGATGGACACTGGATTTTCCTTGCTCCAGAGGGAGCTACAGGCGAGTTTATATACAGTACAGGTGAGTCAAAGCGTAAGTGACACAAGTGGAATGAGTAGTACTAGTAAGTAGATCATTGTCGTCAAAGCCAAAGACATTCTAACTACAGAAGCAAAGGTTCGGGACGAGTGGAATGTGTGGCAGTCAAGGCGGAACACGTATGCAGTAAGAAGATGAACGGAAAATGAAGAGAAAACATGAAGATGGCGCATTAATCACCAGGCTAATGGTGCTAGTACAGTGTTGATTTTATTTGTTCGCAATACTACATTCAATGGGCCCGTTGGATTTGAGTTGGCCACAATTCCGAGCTGATAGTCTACGAGGACATCCCCGGGGCATAAGGAAGTAAAGTATTGGTTGTAAGAGAAATGTCTGTATGACTCATGTTCTACGTGACTTAGTGCAGCTGTGTTACTTTTGGCCCGACTCACCAGTAACTGGGATGACGCACCAAAAATGGTCTGGTTCCAGTATTTGGTCGACCAAGTACTACCGTCGAGTGTTTATTTTCTCTTTTTCTTCTGCATCTACACTTGCACTCATCGAGCTGAGTCGCCATCTCCAGTTGGATACACCTTTCCAGATTATATCGTGATATCCACATAACGTGGTCTTCTTATGTCAATTCCACCGAAATAGGACCTCAGGTATTCGTCCAACAGGTCCTTCACTACTTCTACAGCTGCCACGCCCGTGTCACTCCCACTACCCAAACGACGCGCGCGTTGCCCACGTCCAAGTCTTCTTGCCAATATTCCAGCCCTTGAAATCACGGAGTGATCGAGATTGCATTGCCAATTTGTGGTAGCAAGTCATCCATCGAGCCTGTTAAGCACGATCACGGGTGAGTCCCATGAACTGATCATCCTGCATGATTCATAGTCGTTGTATGACGGTCACACGGGCATGCGACTAGGGGCATATCGCGTGCACCTTCGCGTGGGCTATTCTACTACCAACTCTCCAAATCCAGAGATGTCAGCCCGGAGCCGAGAGGTCTATTAAACCCTCATGCCTTCCATATGTATGGCTACCAGTACATGTGTAATGGGTCAGTGCAACTGTCATGTTCACGTCGACATCCACGATTGTTTCAGTCACGCAAGCACTGGACAATGTACCAAACTGCATACCGTGTGCACTCGCAGTATCTACGTCAAGCATCCCACCAGCTCTTAAAATTCATGAATGGGCCATAGTGTAGGGATGACAGGAGTCGCCTGGGCTAGCTCACGTTACTCACCCTATCGATTCAAGGTCGGCCACGATGAACGTTGACTGGACTGCTAAGGCTCTTCGTGGTGTCCCCTGAACTATAAGAGGCACTAATCCCCACAGTGCCGCTCCACAGACGAGACAAGTGTCCACTGTAACTACCAGCAGCAGCGTTTACATTGATTTGGCGTCCTAAACGAATGCCACCTACATCCGGATTTCTGAACAAGGGTCTCTGTGAGTGAGTTGCATTGCTACCGACCAAGATCTGTTATGGAAACGCAAAACAATCACGGAGCTGAAGGCAAGCTGAGAGGTTTCCTGGAGCGAGCTCGCTCAGTTGATGCAAGCAAGTATTTCCTCGTTTCGGAACTCCATTAAATGGTCCGCTGACATGCTTACAGCCTACCTATGATCAGCTGCTGTTCGCCTGCAAATTAATTCACACCACAATGACTAAAGCTCTACTGACCTGGATTGGTCGTAATATTGCTACACACTGCTGACCTCTACATTTTGAGCTTGTACAGGGAGACTTGTAGATCATGAGCCGATTATCTCACACACTGGATGATGGGACAACAAGTATGCTACTCACTGTATTGCCGCATCCCGATGCGGTTTATGATATGTTGAACAGGTCACGGTAATGATCCTACGTCCATGATCTTGGAGCTGAATCATTATGAGAAATAATTCAAGAAAAATAGGATCATACCTCTTCCGGTGGATCTTACTCCTAAGATGCAGGCTCAACACCTTCGGTATTCCTCATTACCTTTTTCTAGGTGTCGGTCGCGCACTAGACAGAGGCTTCATATTCCTGAGGCCAGTTTATTGCGATCCATGAGGTAGGCCTCTTGATCAGATTTCCGCTCGACAGAATGACGGACTCTCGAGTTCTAGGGGGAAAGGTTCCTTATCGATGGCTCTACATACACGCCCGTGCCTGTGTGAAACACATTCGGTGAATTGGTATGCAAGACGAAACTCACAACGACCATCGGTGGGGATGTATGGGTACGGGTATGTGAGGACCCGGTGTTGTGCTAGGGCCGGAGAGTTAACAATGAGTGCAGTCAGTGAAAATTTTCCAGTCACGATCCCTCTGACTGTCAGGAGACTAGTGTTTTTCGAACTCCGAAAGCCTCCATATTTCTCATTGCTTATGATAAAAAAAATACGTCAACAGTCCCAAATCAGGACCTTTCTTGTAGGTGATTAACCAGCTACTGGCATGATAAAGACAAATGAGGTGTATAGGAGCAATTTCCTTGTGACTACACCTCCTATTACCGCTCAGCGTCCTGTAATTTGTGTCATACGCAGAGCAGGATAGTGTATGTCGCTGGTGATGAAGGCATCCATGGTGCGCAGAGTTTCATCTTTTCACCAATGGGTGCCGTGGCATGAATACCTTTCTGATCGTGTTCTGGTTGGTCCTCATAGTGCACTCTGGGGCTTAGCACAAATTAAATCTCGTCTGTGTGCAGCGATGCGCCATGGTGGCAGGGACCATCACAATAATCCACCTGTTGAATCACGAGACTCTTCCAGTGCGCTCACGCGTGCAAGAGACGGTATGTATATACATTGATTACAACCCTTGATCGATGGATACATCACTGCCAAATTACTACTGTACGCGACACCATCCCAAAACTTCCCGGACGTACTCCGCCATAATGCGGTGGGTCACCCTGGACGGGTGCCTGAGATGACGTTGCTTCAGAGTGAATCAATCACTAGATATGCGCAACTCACCCCACGAACCAATAGAAGTAATGGTCGGGGTCAGAGCACGACGTTTCGGTCGTACTGTCCGGATTGCATGCATCCGTGCTGACATAGCCAAACGCTTCGTAGCCTGGATCAGAACCAAGTACGCCATCCCAGATGGCTGCAAAGTTTGCGAAGGCCACGTTCAACGGGCGTGTTGGCCGGGTGTGGAGCTCAATGAGCCCGTCAAAGATGGACTGGAGCCACGCTTCGCCCCATTCGTTATGCCTGCCACGCCCATACACGTCAGTCACGAGGAAGTTGAGAGCATTGGTAGGCGGCTGCGAGAGAAGGTCAATTTGGTTGAGTAGGTCTTCCGCTGCTTGAGGGAGGTTATCTCCGTCGACTGTTCGTGTTCTACCAATCATCAACGGATGGAAGAAACGGGATTAGAACCCACAGAATGAGTCTTCCCAATCGCTATGGAGTCAATCAGATCCAAATACATGCAAATGGAATGGGGAAGCTAACTTGATCCCAAAAAATATGGTATAGAGGGTGGTGGCGGGGTCGAGGCGGTGTGCCTGGTCAAGGAACATGCTTGCTTTGCAGACGTGAGTAGGATAACGCATAAAGACGTAAGGAAGACCCTACTTTGCATTATAAAGTCCCTCGGATAGGGATTGTCTGGCCATAAGCTGATGTTGGTTACGGCACTCGACCACTTGTGCTCGAATTAGACTGCTGCTCGGAAGAAACGGCCCATCTTCAAACGCACCGCATAGTCCATGAGGTCAGCACCGACCTCGTCCGCGAGGTATTCTACCCAGACCTTTCCATTCGTAGAGCGACCGCCAGCAAAAGGATCTGGTGGGATCATTACTGCGGGTGCGAGATGTTCGCCATCATGCCTTCCACCATCCGTATACGAGTCCTATGACATCATCAGCCTCGACAACATTAAGAAAGAGCGTTCAGATCGACGCCAACTCACCCCAAAGGCGACAATCGTCTTATACCTAGCTGAGTCCAGGCCTGCGTTGACGTCGGAGACTCTTCCAGAAAGAGGACCGCAGCGAGGGTGGACAGCAAGATGAACAACGGTCTCGTTCTCGCCTTCAGGAGGGCGTAGGCATCAGACCGCGGAGATGGCTGGGATGGTCGTAGCTGATGGAACACTGACCTGGATATTGCCTAGGAAAGAGACTTCGGAGAACATCAAATAGCACGGCCTGGAGACCATATAATGTAAGGGCTGAGTACAGTAATGTGACGGGGATTATCATTCGTGTGATCCGACTCGCTGCACCGATGAAGCTGCTATTATACCCGACGCCAGAGGCTCGTATTATATCAAAGTCTTCGAATGGTCTTTTCCAGGAGTAGTAGTGCTACTACGAAAGAATGGACGTGTTTCCAGACGGGCACTTGTACTTGTCCACACACTAGGCCAAATTGGACAAGATTAGATTTCGATCCTCCGCGGACATACCCCTCTGGGTGGGGCCCGCAGATACGATAGGATATCCCTGAAAGACGTCTTGGACGAAGTCACGTTGGTTTTAGAGGCGGAGCACTTCCCCTACTGTACTGATTCTTGACGAAGTAGTATCAGCAAATGCGATAACGGCAAGGGAGTCGCATTCCACTGCTGCGGCCCGAGTGTCCGGAATTCCCCGCACTTACAAATCATGTGATCGGCACGGCCGTCTATTACATAACAGCAAGTTGAACGCGGCTTAAGCGCTGAAGTGTCCAACCATAGAGGACATTCTTTTCTCGATGCATTGATACCTCCGAAGGTGAATCTAATGCCGAAGTCGCCACGGGCTTCTGTTTGGGAGTCCCCCATTATTGAAAAACCGTGAGTAACATCAAACATATTCGATACGCATGAACCCTCGTCTTTGACTTGGTTTTGAAGAGTGGGAAGCAGGAATACCGAAGGGTCCCTTATCCGGATTGTTATTAGCGTTCGAGACAACGGACGACGACGAGAGCATCCTGCTACTGCCATATTTATTTGCATTGGTGTGGTGTTCTCGTCGTGCTCCACCGACAAAAAAGGCAGTCCACACAGCTGTAAGGTCAGATTCTGTTTATTCCAAATGTGGTCTGAGATCCTACAAGGATCCGTGCACCAATGCTCTCTTTGAATGCGATAAGGATAAACCTGGATGACGTGACGGGTACATCGAGACTGTCTCTATGTACCTGTTTCGGGTGCAGGACGTTACCCGAATTCTCCCCAGTGCCTGCACGCATGGCGTGACCTGCCTACATATCTTACAATGCCTCTCCAACGACCATTATGGCACTAGGGAAAAGATGGGCACAATATATGCTTCCTAACTCGGTGCGTCGCTGCCGTGATGGCAAGGGAAAGCCAAACTACTGTGCAAAGACCTGTCCACACACGCTCTGCGTACCTCTTACATGTAGGACAAAACGACACCGTACGCTACGAGGCAAGAGACAACCTAGTTTGTGTGACCTGGGTTGACCTTCTCATCAGTAAACTAAGGAAGACCACGCAGCTGTATGTGTTCTATACCTCTAGGGTAACTGCGATCGGCAGTGAGCTCTCCGGGCTGATCTTCTGACGATAGGGACCCACTAAGATGCGCATGCTTTTGATACATAACAGGTCTGTCCACTTCTCGCATCCTTGCCACTCGCGTTGTATATATGACTGAACGAGGACGTAGTATGAACGAAGACGGTTAATGGATAAGGAGGTAACTTGGAGAAATCAACTTCCGTTCCCGGAATTTTGTAGAGATTGGTAGTTGGTAGTTGTATATATACTGAATATGCTGAATTTTGCAAGAGCCTATGATGTGACTGACTAAGCCATGGGCAACCCGAAGCGGTTGTGGTAATACAATTTTCCCACAATTCTTCTCGTCGTTTTCGAACGCTCGCCATTCGACCACTCGTCTATCCCACAATTCGCAGAACGCATTAATGGTACGATCCAACGGGGAACTTTCACTTGTGGAAATACTTATTGTTTTCGCAGGGTGGTGGTGCGCGATATCCCTATCCAAAGCATGTATGGTCACCGGCAGGTACGTCCGTTTTCTTCCGCAACCATCCAAAGACCTCATTCGAGTCGCCCACCTGAACCGCAGGTGGCTGGTGGTCGCGTCCCGCAAATTGGCGGTCTAACACTGCAATAACTTTCGTGGGCATACTTCTCGTAGGGTATGGGGTCTGGAATGTCAGTGCAGAGCGGGAGGTGAGTTGTCTGCTCTGCGTCCATAGTTTTGGTTCATCTGAGGCGTGTTCCTCAGGTGAGGTACATCCTACCAGACCGGCCTATACCCTCTATGATGGTGTGTATTCCTTCATTCTTTTTGTGACATGCTGTTTATATATGAAATACAGTGGGCGAAGCAGTTTAGAGACCAAGAGACTAAGGATGCTTGAAGCAATATGAGATCTATTTGCCCGGGAAAAGACCTACGTCCATTGTTATCACAAACCACGGGAAAGCTTAACCTATCCCCGCAGAGTCCCTCAGGCATTTCATTGCTACAAGAGGGGTCCCAGTCAAAAATGGAAGGCTAGAATCATAAGTCGCTTGCTGAAGATGCACGATATTTTCCTAGTTCAGTAGCCTATCAAGATAACCGATCCAGAATCATCTCTATGATGGATACCATTAATGAGTGCCATTGACCTGCGCCTGCTCCATGAGAACACATGAAGCATCACTACTCAGGAACCTCAAACAACTGGCACTTCGTATAGTGTTCGGTCACCGCCTTGCCAATTTCTTCCCTCAGAGCGGAGCGGACGATAAGTCCGCCACAGATGTAGCAGAAATGAGTATTGCAACCGGAAGCGATGCACTAACTCTTCTATCAGCAGCGCACGTGGCACGGGAATGATTCGCAGCTTACCGTCATATGATTGCATCCATGATCTTTCTGGATGGGGGTTTTACAGTCTGAAGCAACCACCGATGGGTATATGCAGACCTGGAAGGTGGCGAGAGACGTACTCGGACAGTAATGCCACCCCTGTTGTTTCATAAGATGGTCGAGCTCTGAAGACCCATCACAAGAGTGCTTTGGCCCTCCAATGGGGATGGTTCTGTGACATTCCTTACACCATACGTGGTCGCAATCGCGCATAGGGCATCCCAGGTTTGGCATATCGTTATAATCATCGCGGTCCACGAAGGCTGAGCGATTACACCTGTCTATTGGTCGGTGATCTTGGTCTTCATCTTCAAAGGTATGACATACTTTCGGCAATGCAGCAGGATGGAAAACTGCGATAGTTCCATCCCTATCCAAATTCCGTATTCACTCTCGGTGATTCCGATCTGCTCGACAAGCAGACCAGAAATTTCTGCGGAATCACTTCAGTTTGACTCATGGTTCTGTACACGAGGAACTGACCCCCTGCACTACCCCCATTCGCCACACAAATGGGACACAAAATGGGAAAGCGATGTTCAGCAATTTTTGCGCTGATAAACTCTCTCATACAAGCCCTGCACAGCATGTGCCCACACGCATCCACTCTTGCAGCATCGTCCTCCGGGAGTTCTTCGAGACAAATCTGACACTTGAACGTACGCTGCACAAGGCAACTAAGTGCCGCTTGCTGCTGACGCAGCGCTGCATCCTCGGCATCGAACTTCTGCTGTAGCTGAAATGCAATATTCAAATTTTGCACTGCCTGTCCAGCTCTTCTGTCCTCTTCTAGTAAGTCGATTTGCACTTTCTCCAATACGTCTTCGAATGGATAAGGGCTTGGCTTCCGCGCTGGTACTGGAGGTGGATTATCTGCAAAGATGCTCCGGGCGCCATGATATCCTGGGGCGCGGTTGTTGGACGGGATTCGGGATGGCCCTGCAACAGCGTTGGGCTGGGAATAGTGACGCCAGGATGGTTTCTGCTCCTGCCTGTGCAATACTGCAGCTGCATAGCTAGCCCCCCTTGCCGCGTTCAATCTCTCTTGTTGAATAGCACCCTCGAGCACCCTTGCTTCTTTCTCAAGGTATCTATTTTGAACAGCAAGGTCGTCGTTCTGCTTTGTTAGTTCTTTGATTTCTGAACGGAGAGCTAAGACAGTCAAACTGGACTCGACCATGGACCGATCTACGTCAAACTTCCCATCTCTTCCGAGGAAAATATGACCTGAGCAATTGGTGAGCAACTGGGCTTCCCATTGAAGATCCGGTGACGACAGCAAATTTTTGTCGACGTGCAGGATGCCTCTTAGTATCTTTATGGTATTCTCCAGAGACGAGCTGAAAATGAGACCAGCGCCATGGGGATGTGATGGGCGCGGATGGGAATCGAATACGACGAAAGCACTGTTCCCTGGCATGGAGGGGTCTGCGACTTTGAAGCAGGCGATGATTTCGGGTGGACGAGTGATGATCGCCGCTGCTGATTTCTCGATCGACTGCATATCTCTGCCTAGACATGAAGCGCGGACGAACACGA
>JADGIP010000832.1:0-11011 GCA_016618355.2 Astraeus odoratus | reverse complement strand
CTTCCCTCGTAAGTCGGCAGAGAGCGAGAGTAGTCCGGGAGAAGGAAATAGGCCGCGATGATGGACGAAGCACCGACAACGGCTATCGCGGACCCAAGTGACCTATATCGCTGCACAGGCCGCACAGACGACAACAGTCGCCTTTGGCCAACACCATTATTATAAGTATAACGCAGCGAAAACATGAAGACCGTCGATTCAAATACAAATACGAATGAACCAATCAATGTTGAGGCCAAACAGATACAAACAGCCCCTGTGCGCCCTGTACTACCATCCATCTGAAGTACACTCCTTTTCCCCAAGTACGGTACCATCCATGCGGGCTTACCGGCAACCCATCGTACAGTGCACGGCCTGGTATCAGCTTCGCGTTTTTTAACAAGTAGCCCTCGGAAGCTTCAGCTCTCTCCCGGAAAGCAATCGAAACTGCAAGGCTGGGAAAGTAGGCAGGCAGCTGAGACAGTTTGATTTCTTCCCTTACTCCCTTCCCAGAAAGCTCCTTTGCGACAGGTGCCTTCATGTCCACCGCGATTTCATTTTGGGTGCACCCAGCTCTCGTATCTGCTGTGCCATAAAACCATATCCATATGACGTGCAAATAAGCCCGCCCGGCAGAATTCCAAGGGCACTGAGATGATGTACGGACACCTACAGGTGTTCGTTTTCTTAGATAATTTCAGTGAAGGTAGTATTCTACCAGTGTGCTTGGGTTGGTACTTATAACTTTGAGTATTTGTACAACCCCAAACCTTGTGACACGTACTCGTCACGTTGTCACTGCGACTTTCTCTTTGTCCTGTCAAGTGCAACTGTGGACAAAATGTCGGACAGAGGTCGCTCCCCGTCGCCGAAGCCGCTCAGAGACACAGACGTAGACATGGAGAACGGTTCCAGTCAGAAAAATGTGAGGGTGGTTGTGGTCAATGGCCTTTCTCGCAACGTCGTCCAAAGCCATCTGCAAACGATATTCGGATTCTACGGCGAGATTGTCAAAATCGATCTCCCGTTATATTCGAAGTGTAAGGTCGTTCTCTTTCTGTTTTGGAGAAGATGATGATCTCACATATACTTGGATCTTCAGCTGGTCAAAACCGAGGCAAAGCAGCACTGGAATATACAGACGTGGCCTCGGCTCACAAGGCAGTATCCCACATGAATGGAGGTCAACTCGATGGCCTTGTTGTCAAGGTTGAGTTATCTGACCTCCCCATTCGAGCTCAACGTTCGCGTTCACGTCTGCGCCCTATACGCAATGGACGTGTCCGCCGCTCCTTTTCTCGTTCCCGCTCTCGTACACGCTCGCGCTCTCCACCGCCCTATCGCAGGCGTGGGTATGAACCCCCGCGATACACTGACACATACCGCTCAAGGGGGTATCTCAATCGCCGTGGGCCTCCTCCGAGAGGTATCTATCGTCCCTCTCGTTCCCGTTCTAGGTCCCCCATCAGGAGGGGTGACCGTCTACCGCCCAGGCGGAGGTCTCCGAGCTATGAGCGTGGTGGTACCGGATACGGTAGACGTCGCAGTCGCTCTAGAAGCTATTCAGTTCGCTCAAGTCGCTCACGTTCGTTCACTCCCTCCCGATCTCGGTCTCGGTCTCGGTCTCGGTCTCGCACCCGTTCTCCATCTTACACTTCCTCCTCGAGGTACAGTCGGAGTAGGTCTAGGTCAAGATCCCTTAGCCGAGGCAGAAGGAGCTATAGCAGGGATGACATCAGAGACAGCAGATCCAGGTCACCAGCGTGATGTTTTAAATAAATTTCCCATGTTAGTGGCAGTGACTACGAATGAATACTGGTATATGTTGTCATACAGAGTCTATGAAACTTCCTATGAGAAATATACACATCAGTCGCTCGAGATGGAGGAGTCTTCAGCAAGGAAGGGTCTACGACTTGTCAGTTAAGAAGTCACAAGAAATGAGTATTGAATCCCTCACGTATATTCGGCATCGTTCCTAACGACGCTCGCCATCCAATCCTCGTCAGTTTCTTGCTGGTCGAAACCCGGTCCCCCAGCAAGACTCAACACAACTGGAAGGAGTACTAATCCATGAAGGGCGCCGGATATGATCAGGGTAAACCACATGCGGAAGTAGTAGATCTCTAGTAACCGTGAGCGTGTCAAAGCCAAAACGGACACTCCAATCAACTTGGTAAAAGTAATTCCAGACAGTACCTAATCCCAGCATTAGCAACTAGTGGATATCTGCTTGAACAACATGGATCTTACTGAAGGGCCAACTTCAACCAAGGCGACTAGCATTCGTTCGTCTCTCTCCTTCTGTCCGGCAGGGTGGTCCACACGCAAGCCAGAACCAGCGCTCATGAACGCCCGTGCGACGTGAGCACAGAACTCTACAGCTATTCCGAGGGAAATCACCAGGTTCACCAGACTAATGGCGTTAAGATTGATACCCCAAATGGCCATCACACCCATCACGTTTACAACAGTCAGGGCGACCACACCAGTTACGATTATACCAGTCCGCCACGAACCCAGAAAGAGTGCAGTAACGATAAGTACTGCTGCAAGGCCAAGCCCGAGGATTTCTTGTGCGATGGCAATTATGTGGGCGTACTGATCGAAGAAGACGTAATGAAGGGAATAGGGGAACACCTTAGATCCTATCTCCTCTGAGATCTCGTCTGCAATACGATGAGCCGCTGTAAAAGAATTGATGAAATCCGCCTGCGACCGTAATGGAGAATGCATCGTGCGGAAATGAGAGGCAACAATCTTTGTGCCTTCTTCGTCCAAGGAGAGTGCCGTACCATAGGATGCTTTACCAGCCAATGGGCATTCTTCATTGGTGGGAGAGACAAGCCACTGTTGAAGATAGTACACAAATTCTTCTCCTTCGGGAAGGCCAGTCATGGTGATGTTCCACGGGGGTACTTTCCCATACAAGCATGGCTGACAAACTCGCTCCGCATCTGTAGGGGTACAGAATCTCGAGGGGTCCCTCTTGCGAACACGACAGCACATCTCCATAGAAGGATCAAGCCACTTGAGGAAGTCGTCGATCCACGATGCGGTTGGCTGTGAAATAAACGAAGAGGCAGGTCGCTTACGCTCGGCCTCGAGTAAGTTCGCAATAGAGAAGTCTTCGCACGTGGTAAAACGTCCACAGAGTTTTTGCTGTCCCGGACGTAGCGTGACATCAACGTCTTGCGCAATGAAGTACACCGGTGGACCGATGTCCAGATAGACCTCAAGATTGTTGAAGTAATCGTTAAGGTATGAGTCGGAGGGTAATGCCAATCTCTGGTCTATGCGGGACATCAGGTCGTGTAGTATTCATAAGACGAAAGTACTAACCAAGACCGAGTTCGATATGTTGCATGGATATCACTGATAGTACGAACAGGCCTGTAAATACCAATATTACAATGCCTTTGACGAGTGGTTGCAGCAAGAAAAGACGAATGAAGTAGGCAAGTCTGCCTGGGCCAGCGTAGTTAGGCGCATCTGGCAATGCAATACGAGCCGGCAACCGTATGCATGGGACACAGTCTACCCGGCCAGACTGTCAAGATGTAAGGGGCTATAAAATATTTTGACAATATGGATACCCACCTCTGTACGCTTCAAATCCAGCGTAAGTGCACTGATAAAGACGGTGACCTGTAGTATCGCATTTAGCAACACACTGCCAGCCGCATACAATGCGAAGTTCCGAACGGCCGGCATTGGCACCAAAGCACCCAACCCAAAAGCAACCGTCTCTGTAACCGAACTAAGGAGAATAGAGGGCCCCATTTTTGCCAGGGTCCTTGCCACACGTTCTTCTACGGTGAGATAAGAGGGTACCGACGCAGCATCAATGGAATCATCTCCGGTAGACTCGAAGGGGGAAAGGTGAGACTGGGTGGGAGAACGGGGTAAGGCCGGATTCTGAACAGTAGCAGCCGCGTTGGGACCATGGGGGCCATGGAGGAGATTTTGTCGGTCAAGCTCGTGGACTAGAATAAAGACATTATCCACTCCTACTGCTAGAACAAGGAAAGGGATAACTTCTGCTATGATCAAGGTTGTCTTCACGCTAAGCAATGAGAGAAGGCCAACCGAAGAGGATACCGACAAGATAACGAGCCCGATGCCAAAAAGACCGAGGGTAACTCTGGAGTTCACAAAGAGACTGCGTGGCAAACAGGGAAAGATGCGTGGGGTGGTCTGAGAGTCGACGGAGATTGATGATGATGCAAGGCTCGAACGCTTGAAGAGATGGGGGAGGTTCTGAGCCCATTGCGACAGTGACGCCACAACGCTTTCCTCTTCGCGATAGGTGACACTGTTCCCCAGTGCTAGGGAGACATACAAGAACATTGCCAGGTATGATAGAACGACGATCTTGATATCGGTATTGGTACTCTTGCTTATCTCTTCTTCTAATGATACGCCAGTCGAGAATGCGACGTGCAAACCAATCTCTGGAGCAGTCTTGTCTCTGAGGTTCAGTAAAAACTCCTTGAGGGTCTGCTCCCACTCCATAACCTTCGCTTGCTCGTTAGCGTCCAACGAGTCTGACACCACGTACGTGACAACGAATGCCTCGGCCTCCAAATATAACTTCTCCCCTGCATTGTTTTCTGGCACGCCACCCAATACATATTCGGGTCCAAGAGGCTGTTGGAAATCAGGAAGGCAGTCAACTGGAGAATTCGCACACTGGAGGACACGCTGTTTCCACGTCTCCTCGTCGTAATCGCTGAGGTCATTACCAAACCATGCGCCAATGGACTGGACAACGCAAGCGCCACCGGGGCCAGCAGGTTTGAAACACACGTCAGAGAGGCTATACCCATTAGGAAATGAGCGCAATTCATAGATCTCTCTCTCGACTTGTAGCCAATAATCGAGACGGTCATACGAGAGTACAGAAGTGGTTTCCGAAAGGAGCGATGTATTTCTGAAGTGTGCAAGGACATCCGGTGGCTTCGTGACAAAGATTTGCTGTGCGCGATAGAATGGTCCAAAGTGCTCATCAAAGAATTCCTTCTGTAGCTTGCTCTCAGAGTCTGGAGCAACCCATAGTCTGACAGGGTCTGTCTCTATGTCAAACTTTTTCCATCCAAGATTGAGTAGACCTATTGCAGTGAATACCAGAGTGAATGTTAGGAAAGGTGACGAAGCCGCTGAAATGCCAAGGCGATAGAAGAAACGCCTTAGAAGGGTGTTTAATCGATATTGACGCGGTTGAGATGTTTCGATAGGATCTAACAGAGGTGCTCCGCGACCTAGGTATCTTGAGTCTGTTGATGGTGCCCCAAGGGAGTCGTTCCCATCGCCCTGCGAGAGCGAACCAGCACCGACCAGGCCACGAGTATGGAGCTTCGGAGAAAGTGGCGTAGATGCAGCGTCGGTAGACAAAATCATCCGTTCGTGCCTCCTCTCTCTCCGCTTCCGCATGGTGACTTGCAGGACATATCCGACAAGGAAAGAGACTACTGCCAGAGCATAGGCCAGTATCAGGACGAAGGAGAGACAAGGTAAAGAACCAACATGACAGGTTGGTTCCTGTCCTGGTGGTGGAATATATGGCAGCGCTTGGCATATGTCTGGGCAGTCGATACATGTACAGCGGCTGGCGAGGTCGTTGTCTGCACAATCCCTTGGAACTGGATCAAAAGGCGTGACTCTTGGAAGTCGAGAGAGAGGGAAATTGATTTGAAATGGGCTTCCAAGGTCTTTCTCATCTCCAAGGAACTTGAGAAACTCTGGGTACGTCTTGGCTCCCCCTCCTATAAGGTCCATAGCGTATCCGTTTGTTGCCCCAACTTGCACGCTTTTACAACTGTCGTAGAAACCGGAAGCAAAGTTCTCTCCGACATAGAAGTCAACGGCCTTAACCGCTATTTCGCCTGTGTTTGACTTCTGTGTCTCGGTGATGTTCAAGAAAGAGCCCTGCATTGGGGAGCACGTGAAAGCGCAAAAGAACGACCTGAAGTTATTCCGACAGGCAGGGCAAGATGAAATAATGGGTTCTGTCTGGGCCAAGGAATCTCGGAGAGTTTGAACCTGGTCAAACGTGCAGCATGTCGGACCCTGGCTGTACTCTGGACCACAGACAGATACGAGCAAATCTCGAGCTTGGTTACTCTCTGGCTAAGGAATAACATCAGCATAAACAACCGAATAACGAACTAAAATACCTCTATCGGTGGACCATCGTATGGACATGGGAGTTGCTGGCCGAACCATCCTTTCGCCCCGCAAGAACCTCGCATAGAACATTGACCCAACATGTCGACTTCATTGTCGTCCACCATGGTACGAGGAAGCGGAGTAGCGAATAGTCTAAATGATGGTGTCTAACGAACAATTACAAGATGATTGGCACAAAGTGGATACCCCAGATTGTTCAGTCAAGGACCGCAGTGTAGGGTGACGTTTGGCCTGACCAGAGGAGATGAATCACATGACGAGGTAGTCAAGGTCACGTGTTACGTAGGTCTTCAGCTTTGGTATGCATGATTTAACTACCACCAACACTTTGCCAATTAACATCCAACCTCGGAAAATGACAGGGAAGAATGGCACTTCTAAACCACGAAGGCGCTTCGTCGGATCTAAATCGGCTACCCCGACGAAACCTGGTGCATCCCAAGTCATTGCGAACCAGATACCAGCGGACATCTTATCGGATCAAGTACTCAACCAAGCCATAAAACAATTGCCCTCCAATTATTCGTTCGAGATCCACAAGACAATACATCATATTCGAAAGAACCGATCAAAAATGGTAGCTCTACAGATGCCCGAAGGCCTGCAGATGTTTGCGTGTACGATCGCAGATATTATTGAGCGGTGCGAAGATCATGTCGTCATTAAAGATGCAGTGTTTCTCAGTCGCTTTCCTGACCGTCGTGACAGGTTTACAGACGCACTAACTGTTATCATGGGTGATGTTACCTATGGTGCATGCTGCATTGATGACTATACAGCGGTTGCATTGGGCTGCGACATGCTTGTCCACTATGGACATAGTTGTCTCGGTCAGCATGCCGAAAATATCCACGACAAAACGCTGATGGGATGGTTCCATAGTGCCGATTGATCAAACTACCATCAAGACACTCTACGTTTTCGTGGAAATAGGGATTGACGCCTCGCACCTGGCAGAAACTGTCCGGCTAAACTTGCCTAGTAATCGGAAAGCTTTTCATAGGGAGTTATTGGAATCTGAGGAATCCGACGCGCAAATGCCTCCTGGTCAGCAGATTGGTCGTGGTTTTCACCTTCAAATCGAAGGTCCGGACTCTCCGGGAGACATTCGTGAACGAGACGAACCACAGCACTGTGAAGTGTCTCAAACACCAACGCGACTGGCTCTAGTGTCAACTATTCAATTTGTGGCAGCCTTGCAAAAACTCAAGGAAAATCTCATGATCGAATACAATAAGCCCTCCGAAACACCCGTCGACGGTGACGAGAAATCGATCACACCCACTAATAATACCTCGGCAGTACGGAAATACAAACTCTGGTCTGGCAAATATAATGCTATGATACCACGTTCAAAGCCGCTGTCGCCAGGAGAAATTCTAGGATGCACAGCTCCTCCACTCCACGATGTGGATGCTCTAATGTACGTGTCCCGTCCCTTCACACGACCCCTTGGGCGCCTGACATTGGGCAGATACCTTGGCGATGGCCGCTTTCACCTGGAGTCCATAATGATTGCCAATCCAACTGTCCCAGCTTTCCGATATGACCCCTACTCCAAAAAACTCACCAGAGAGCGTTATAGCCACGATGAAATGCGTACCGCAAGGGACCAAGCCGTACAAGCCGCTCGGAAGAGTACATTGGCCTTTTCTTCTGACTTGAAAGAATCCGAGTCGTCGCTAGACGTACCTATATGGGGTGTCGTACTGGGCACACTCGGCAGACAAGGCAGCTTTAAGCAATTGCAGGCCATCACCCATCAGCTGGCATCGTCACGGGTCCCCGTCCCTTACGTACCAATTTTGCTATCTGAGCTTTCCCCCGCGAAGTTAGCACTTTTCGGATCTCATATTTCAACTTTCGTGCAAACATCCTGTCCACGTTTGTCCATTGACTGGGGATATGCTTTCAGTCAGCCATTATTGAGCCCATACGAGACCAGCGTAGCGTTAGGGCGGGTAAAAAGCTGGATGGGGGAATCGAGAGATCGAGGGGTATCAGGGGGAACGTACCCAATGGATTTCTATGCAGCTGGTACTCCTTGGGCGACTGCAAGGGTACAAGCTTCATTTGGCGAAATGACCTAGACGTATTAAAAGTGATTGGCATCAATACATTCGTTGTGCAGGCGACGTTCCGACTGCAGCTCATGGACTCAGAAACACAATAACATCGCCAGTCAGAGTACTTAAGAATATACAACCGAACAATAGACAGCCTAATAGTGTTACGGTATCTAATTAGACGCTACACCGTTTGTGAGTTTGCTGCCTTCACGAAAAGTTAGAAGCCACTTACCCGTAAGCGTACTCCACTTCGTCGACCCCACCTCCGGATGCGAAAGGGTTAGACTGCTCTGTGGGCATCGGTCCAATCTCGGATTCCTCTTCATCGCCAAGGTCCAAAGCACTATCGTCGTCGAGACCAAATGGCAAGACAGGGCGGAGCCCTGCTCCCGAACTCGAGCGACGATTGCCCACCGGTGATTTAGGTAAGGCAGCCATCGTCTTGGGACTCAGGTGCTGTGATAGCAATGTGTCAGTGGCACGGATGACCTCACCGGGTGTACTTACCTCCCAATTATTCACATTTTCATCGGGGATATCGCGGTCCTCCCTACCCTCGAGTCTGGCATCGTCGCCAAGGTCGCCAATAGATACGACACTCTCGCTATCACTTATGTTGTCTGTCATATTCGACACAAATTCGGGTAGCCTAGACCACGCGGTGCTGGAAGGTGCAGGAGGAAACGACAGACTAGATGTCTGTTCGTCCGACCAACCGAGATCTGACAGGTATTCTTCATATTCCTCTTCAAAGGCAAGATCCTCTGTAGTATACGGTAAGAAAATAGATGGATCCGGTGCTTGTGAACGTGGCGGGGGGAAGACATCCGCTTCAACAACGTTCGGAGTACCAATAGGACGGATTATATCATTCAGTTCTAGGCCAGGCGGTAAACCTTCCATGTTGTGAGTAATGCTGACAGATCGTCGGTGAGCTTGAGCATGCTGCGCAGCTTGAGGACCATAACGCCTATTGTTATCTTTTTGGACTTTAGTATCACCAACCATGAGAGTCATCAGAGTTATTTACAAAACTTGACCAGATGGCGCAAAGCTTGCTCTTGAGCCTATGTGGGTGGTTAGGTATGTCCAAAGCAAGCAAGGTACCCATGCCTGAGCGTCGGATATGTCATCAACTTCGTTTCCGGTTAGCCATTCATCGCGCAGATCTGGTCTGCAATTAAGGTATATGGCGGTGATCACCTTCATATTAGCTGTATATACAATAAGATTCTCGTTGCGTATACACGGTGAAGTATACTTACACTGACGCCATTTCCGACCAGAAAAAGGAACCTGGCTCTTGATCAGCTTCAGGACATGAAGCTGCAGCATGTTGTGGGGCACACGCAACACGCGTTTCAGAACAGCCTAGTATATACACACGTAGAATTATGTGGCACTTTAATCACACACCGTTGTTACTTACAGAGCTTTTGTACTGGACCAGCATCCATATCCGATGTGACCGGTTCTTGGACAGCTTCTGCATAATCTTTGCAAAATTAATAGCAGAAAAAAAGTTGCGCCAGGAAAACTCGGTGAGCATTTCCACTTCTTCTTCATGCTTTTGACCATTTGGCAAGTGCTTGGTCTGAAGGACAAAATGCGAAGACGACCGTGGCTTCTCGTCTTGCATACGTAGGGCACCTCGCGCATGGTGTATTTGGCAGTATCGGAAGAAACTACAGAGTGTCAGACTCCCTGTGAGAGGACGTATAGCGTAGCTTACTCGTGATCGGGGGAGTCCGCTTTTGATACAACAGATGTCGAGACTTCTTGCAAACCAAACATCTTGAGAATGAGAAGTAGACAGTTTGTGTCCAGTAAGAGTTGGCCCAGGTGGTGAAACTTCATGGCGTCTACAGCATATAAGATGGACGGTACACGAGGGGATGACAGTTCAGGAAACATACGAGATGCCTTGAACCATTTCAAGGTAAGTAGCAGGATGGCGGAGACTGCCTTGGATGTGATTTCACGGTGTCGAGTGACGTCGATGTCGTCTAGAGTAGGGGGAGGTGCGGGTAGTTGCTCTGCCGCTAATTGCATATAGGTTGGCATTGTACAAACAATACAACAGCAACTCACGGGAAGCAACGCCAGGCGGAAATACAGATGATGTAGACGACTGAGGGACTGGCTGCTGGCCGGTCCCTGCTGATACAGTTGCCAGTAGCAGTTTTAGCAGCACCAGGACCCACCCAGACAACACTGGGAGGACGGAACTCTGACAACCAGGCTCGTCTCAGAAAACGGCGATCAGTATGAAGGACTCCCTACGTAGATCATTTCTACTCTTTTCAGGCGCATCAGATCCTCCTTCGTCTCCTTGGCCTTTCGCTCTTGAGCGCTCGAGGTCGCCTCAGCAATGGCTGCTTCGGCTTCGGCGATCTTAGCGTCCAACAAGGCAACGTCAGGCAAAGGCTCCGCAGATTCAAGATCCTATGAAACACGATTGAGGCAATTGCCTGACGACGAAACATTGGACTTACGCCTGGCGTGACCTTCATGGATCCCAAGGTGCCTTCTGTTCCGGGCATGTGCTCCAGTCCGCTTTCAGCGGTCATACACTCCTCCCTCGTGCGCCACATCTGCCACAGCGATAAGCTTACATAAATGTGCCTGTTATAAAGTCTGTCCGCCTCGTCAATAGCAAACGGTACTAGACGATCTTTGTTAGGTCCAAATCGGTTCTTCCGGGAAAACGGGAACAAAAATGGTCGGCTCTGATCCGTCTGATATTGCTGCTTTTTCGGCTTAGGAGAAGG
>JADGIP010000831.1:0-11018 GCA_016618355.2 Astraeus odoratus | reverse complement strand
AGAAACCATGCACACAGTAAACTGAGGAGAAAAGTCTGGTATCATATGTACAGTAAATTTCAGGAAGACATATCAAAGGAGAAAGGAATAGACTGTGAAGTCTTCTCAACAGGACATCAACAATTTTTCTAGGGGAAAGGCAACAAGGTAAATAAACATGCTAGTACAAAACAAGTACAAAGGGTCCAAAAGCATAAGCACGATTACTAAAGAAACTGAAGAATGGAAGAGAAGCAGAGCAATGGAGCACATACAAAAATGGCTAAGTCCCAATCTTATAATGCACACCTACAAAGATGGCTCAGAGATGCATAGCAGTCATGCAGAGATAATGCAGCAAGGCAGTTGTCAGGGGTCATGCATATGAGAATGAAAATTCCTGAGAGCCCTTTGTGACATAATCAGTGATGTAATTTTTCGAAAAATGTGAATTCACCAGAACAGACGGCTGTCACTGTCAGGTAGAGGAAGTATAAAGTATCCAGCGGAGGCCATGCTTCGGATGAGATATTACTCCAGTAAGGGAAGATGTAAGACTCTGATGCGCAATGGTACGACGTGCGTGACATGCCATCGTGGATATGTGCATCCAGCGACTAGCGCAAAGAACGGAGGGACGGATCGGAAGGTGCGATCGACCGACAGGCCGATCGCCGTGGTGTGTTCATCACTTGCTCTTCATGCTCCTGGCGACGACACCGGCGACGAGGAGCGCGAGCACCCCCTGGTCCAGCGGAGCTCCGTCGTGCGCATCAGTTGCACCAGCTCGCGGCGCTTGGCGTAGGACTTCTCGGGCTCGAAATCTGCAGGGGCTTTGAGCGGCCACAAGTCCAGAACGGCGGGAAACTGACGAGAGCGTACAGTTGGCCACGAGCAAAAGGCAAGTCTAGAGTGCTCACATAACCCGAACTTGAAGAGATGCATCGCGAGTGTGCATTATGAATTGCCCAACACGAGGGAACAACAAGCACATGGAGCGTGGCCATCTCCCATCGCTAAAAGCTGCCAACAGGTCCGCGATTGAATGAAAGACCCACGTGGCTTCACTGGTGAAATATCAGATGAGGGCCAGTAACCGATGGCACAACGTGCATGCAGCGTGAGGCTCCCCGTGAGGACTAGCGCCTCGAGTATATCTATACATTGTAACGCTGCGTGATCCCACAGAAGTCCCCTTCAAGACACGTAGGAATGTCCCGCAATGGGTCTTCAGGAGTAGCTCAGGACACAGTCATTGCGTGCGCCATCTTTAGGTATGATTTTATAAATTACTGACTATATATGATCGTCCCAGCATAATGGGCGCCACGGGATCAGGCAAAAGCAATGTAAGTGAGTCGAGTCCTCCGTGAAAGAAGTTAGCTCAGTTGTTGGTCCATAGTTCATCAACAAGCTTACGGGGAGAAAGGAAAAGAAGGCGGCAAGGAGTCTTCAGTCTGCTACACAAAACATCAAGGAATTCAAATTGGACAGAGATGGCCGACACTATGTTTTCGTGGACACCCCGTCGTTCGATGACATTGATAGATCGGACCGAGAGGTCCTTCGGACGATTGCTGATTGGCTAGACAAGAAGTAAGTCGATGGAGCCATCGCCCCTTGTCATTGACCCATACATGGACAGATATCGGGGACGAGTTAAACTTGCAGGTGTGGTGTACACCCACCGAATAACCGACAATCGCATGTCCGGCTCCGCTTGCAAGAACCTTGATTTGTTTACGAAGATATGTGGAGACAACGCTGCAAAGCGCGTGCGACTCGTGACTACCATGTGGGATACAGCGGCTAATCTGACAATGGCAGAAAGTAGGGTGGAACAGCTAGAGGGAAACTTCTGGAAACCTCTGCTCGACGTAGGGGTGCGACATGAACGGTTCCGTAATACCACGGAGAATGCATGGGGCATCGTGAATGGATTGATTGGGGAAACAGCGGCACTTCTGCTCCAGGAGGAGTTAGCGGGCACCTCTAGCCAATTATACGAGACCACCGCTGGAAAGGCTCTCTACACTTCGCAACAGAAGTGCCTCTACGAGGAAAGAGAGATGATCAGACAGCTTAAACGAGAGGCCAATGCTCAGGAAGATCCAACGTTGGCAAGAGAGCTCCAAGCAGAGCACGATAAAGTTGAAGCTCACCTGCACAAGACATGGAAAGAGCCAATAGGCAGGCGAATTAGTCGGTTCTTCACTAAGAAATGACATGCTCGGTGAGCATCAACTCAGCTTTCTCCAGTCAAATCTCATATGGATCCACGGAACTATAGTAGGTCAGATATCGAGAAGCTCCTGGTGGTATTCGCGCCTATAAGTAGTACAAAGGGGAAAGCTTGAACTTAACGATGATGATCAATCGAAGAGAGTATGCTCGTGTTGACTATCAAGACATGTTGATAGGTAGTTTCTGGTGCTGTTCATCAATATTCCATGGTATGATGGTACTAGGCCCGTGTTCCCTATCGGTGATTATTACGCTGCACCTGCACCAGCAATGATCTAGTCATACGGTATTCGTATCATGCATGGGTCCGTAGACCCTACCAAGACCACCGAGCCAATCGTATCTACGACGAATAGCACCTTGCGTTAGCAACCGCAATCAAAGTCACTGTGCACGAGAGTCCCCATACTGCCCAGGTTGCCCGTCCTCAGGCCTGGGCTCTACGTCCTGCACGTCGTACCTGGAAGACGGCCCGAGAAGACACAAATCAAGAGGACAGAAGGAAGCCTGTGCACAGATGCTCTTCGGGGCTTATACACTTTGCAACGACCGCCAAATTAATATCCACGCACTTTTGAGTCTCGTCCCCATCAGCGCCACTGCCGTCTGCAGTGTTTCGCATGCGGCCCTCTTGCAGAGGTAACTGGTGAATTGAATCAGCGCTTCCCAACGAGCTTGGGCTGTCGAGGAATTGGAATCGCGAGCGAGGGTCCCGCCGATCCATATTGGTGCGGTCCTGCCGTCGTAGCAGCTACTAGCTGATATTAGCGATGGTGACAGCGGCCTCTTATTGCGCTGCTCTGTGCGATGTATTACTAGTATGACAAGCCACCTCGCGCACAGTAGACAAACCTTGTGAGTAGGGCTGTGGCCTTCGGGGATGCTGTTCCGCCGAGGCTTCGAGCGTTCTGATAAACCACAATACATAGGTAGCAACAACAATCCATTACATTTTCGGGAAGTTCCGATGACCCCAGTTTGAAACTAAGCGCCATGTAATAAGTCGATGTGGATTCGATTATCAGACTGCTCAGAGATCTCCGTGCACGAACCAAGTAAGAATCGTATAAGCATCGTAATAAGATATTCATAAAATAGTTCTAGTCATACAGTATTCGTATCATATGCATGGGCTGCCAAGATCACCAAGCCAAACCGTATCTACGGCGAAGAAATGCAGATTGTACACCAGATGCAAAAGAAAGAAAGTGAATGCAACAGGACGGACGGGTGTTCCCGTCCCGTAGAGCGAATGCAAAATGTCGAGCGAAGACCATGCTTCGGATGAGGTAGTAACTCCAGGAAGGGACAAGGGACTTTGTGACGCGTGCTGGTGCGACACGCATGGTATGCTATCGTGGACATGTACGTCCAGCGACTGGCGTGAAAAGCGAAGGGGCGGATCACAGCAGCAGCGGTAGATGCGATGTGATCGATCGATCGATCACTACGGCACGTTCACCACTGGCTCTTCATGACCGCAGCGACAACGCCAGCGACGGTGCCGAGCACGACGAGGAGCACGAGGAGCGCCCACGCGCACCGCCTGGCCCAGCGGAGCTCCGTCGTGCGCATGAGCTGCACGACCTCGCGGCGCTCGGCGTCGGACTTCTCCGGCTCGAAGTCGGCGGGGGCATTGAGCGGGGACACGAGGATGATAGCGCCGAGGATCCAGAACGGCGGGAACACTGCCGAGAGCGCACAGTCGGTCAGCCACGAGCAAAAAAAGGCAGCTTTAGTAAGTGTACTCACGGAAGCCGAACTTGAAGAGGTACATCGCGAGCGTGGCAGGCTCGGTCGGCGCCACGGTGTACGCGGGGAGCTCGCCGGCGTCGACGCCGTACGGCGGGGGGGCGTCCCCGTCGAGGACGGCCGAGACGCGCGAGACGGAGGGATACGAGTCGTGGCGGCTCTCGCGCGTCGCACGGGGACGCGTGACGCCGAAGAAGTCGTCGACCGGGTCGGTCGTGGTGTCTTCCTCGTTGTCGAGGTTGTTACCGCTTTGCCCACGAGACTGCGTGGGCGTCGGCGTGCGTGTGGGCGCGGCAGCCGAGCGCGCTGGCTCAGGGAAGGCCGGCAACACACAGGACACACGAGCCCCTGTGATAACCTGGGCCTCGAGATCGACATCAATGTCCGCAGCGGTCTGCGAGACGCGGTGCCATTGGCCGAAGACGGTGGAAACGGCGGGAGTGGTGGAGGCGGCGTTCATGTTCGCTGATGGTGGTGGTGGCAGACGCGGTAGTGGACTCGAGGACGTGTGTTCGAAGGCGGGGTACGAGGAGGCGATGGTGGGGATGATGGCATGACGGGCCTGGGATATATATACCCGACGACCGATTGCAGGAGCGAAAAGCAATCCATGTTCTGATTGCCTGTGGACCCGAAAAAAATTCCAAAAAATTCACACCCGTCGCGACCACTGGCAATCCGCCACAGAATTGCCTTATATGGTATTTTTGGATTAGACACAAGCCACATACCGAAGTCCATACTCTCCGTGCATCGCTAGTTGGTATGCTTCCAGCATAATCCTACAGAACCCTCAGGCCCCAGGTATCAGGGCTTTTGAATGGGTCACACCGAAGGAGGCGGGATACCACACCAACAGCAATCCAATCCACCAGCCAAAGCCATCGCACAGCAATCGCAACCATCGAATGCAGAATATCCATATTCGGCATATTCCGTCCACAATAGGGATTGCCTCGTAACTGAATCGTCTTGGCGACGACGCTAGACCCAAATATGGGCATCACCACCACCCAGACTGTGGCATGTCGTTGGATTGTCTGTGGATCGCACTTCTGCTTCTTCGTCGATAACGTGGTGCTAAACAAACTACGCAGACGGTGTCCAAGACGGCTGACTGCTGCTGCTGCTACTGCTACTACTGCTCTAATCATGACCAACAAACAAGAGCTCGACGTGCGTACTACCAAGCGACTAAAGAAAACAACAGGATACACATACATCGTCAAGAATGCTCTAGTAAACGACTGTGTGCTGGGACTAACGATAGCTCGATTGTGCAATGAGAGAGGGGGTGATGGAAGTCTGGTGATATACGGTGTCGATTTTACCTCGGTCTCGTCTTTACCTTCATGTCCTTTTCGATCGCGTCCTCGTCGATCGCCGCGACCTCAAAGGTGTCCTGGACACACCCGAAAGATCCAAAGAAGGGCGTGGGCGGGCTCAGTGTAGATGGCGTGCGGGAAGAATAGGTGAGTGCCGGGGACACGGCGGGGGACTTAGGCCCGTTCACCGACGTTCTGGAAGACTCGTCGACGTGCGACGAAGGGACTGTGGGATTAACAACAGGTACGGCTGCTCCAGCGCCTAAATCGCTGTGCGGGCGCTCGCCGCGGCGCCACGCGGCGTCCCCAGAATAACCAGTGTCGACATGGATGCTGCTAGACATAACGTTAACGGTAGTGCTGTTGTTGGAGGGGGTAGCTTGCTGGTAAGACTGGCTGTCGTTCAAGGAAGGCCTAGACAAGAGTGTCTGACAGTTGGGCATGGATGCAGACCGTGGTGGTGCGCGGTCCATGCCGATGGGAGCCATCCCCGTAATGCTGTAATCTCTCGGAGTCTCCCTTTCGTCGTTACGGTTCGTGGGCGGCACGATGCGTACAGCGCGGTTGACTGGTTTAGCGAGCTTAGTGCCTGCCGTACTGCCGGGGAAATAGTTGTCGAATAACCCCTGTACTGCCTTGGGGGCGGATTCGTTCTCGAGCCACGGCTCGCTTAAGGGGCGGGAATCATCTTCAGAAATGGTGGGTAAAAAATCCTGCAAAGACTTGGTGGCGCGCAATCGTCCGGGGTAACACTGGCCAGGAGCAGTGGGCACTCGGTTCGTGTGCTGGTGCAGCTGGCTCTTTAGGAGGTCCTGTCCGACCGGCGTAGGCAATTCGTGGACTGGTTCTGGCTCGAAGCCGCAGGCGCCGTTGAATTGGGCTTGTAGCTGCAGACGTCTTGCATGTGCCTGGAGGATCAACTCCTCGGCAGGGGTGAAGCCGTTTCGGGCCTGGATCTGACCTCGAGATCGGAGAGGTGCTACTGGAACGGTACATCCCAGTCCCGCGTTGCCGTTCGCGAGGCTTTGCAACGCAGCCAGCTGTACGGAGGGGTTGTCCTCACAGAACGGCGTGCTTCCCAAGAGGTTGTTGACAAACGCGTCCCCCATGCCCAGACTCTGCATCGACTGTAGGAGGACGTCCATGTCTGCACTGACGTTGGCATCCAGCACGGGCGAGCCATAACGGACGCCTCCCATGTTCGCAGGCAGCGAAGTGGAGATTGACAGCTTGGGACCGGGAAAATACTCGGGAGAATCCTGGGGCAGGAGCAACGACTGCGCGCCGCGTTTGTCCCCGAGCGGAATGTCGCTCTGTTGAGACGGTTCAGGGATACCGCACGACTCCGCTTGTAGTTCCTGTCCGTGGAGATTGAGCAAGGCCGCTTGGGCAATGGTCAGACGCGATGGTGACTGGTCTCCGGTCTTTAGAACGCGTTCCGCGCGCTGGGGGAAGATCATCGTCAGCGTCGTTTTATTCCTGGATAGACATGCCAGACATTCGCGCTCACTCTCAACTCTCGTTGCTCGGGACTGTCCGCAAAGCGCACGGAGATCCGGCATCCGGGGTCGTTCCACCCTCTGACCATTCTGCCATGCAGACGTTCGATGGTCTCCTCCGCAGCAGCACGCGTCTCCAGCCTATACAATGTTGGAAAAGAGGCGGCACAGGGTTAGGGGGAGACCTACCGGACGAACGCAATGATGCGAGGTGGATCGCTGAGTTTGGTTTTGAAGAACCGGCTGCTCTTGATCTTGAAAGGCGCCATCAACGAGGCTAAGCTCTGCGAATAACGGACTGTGAGAATCCAGCAGTGATTTATCTACAGGCCATTACCTCGTCATCGATCGACAGCGGGAGACTGTCATCAGCAGAAAGGAGTTAGCTAGGGATCTGCTGCATGACGTGGGTATCTCACCCTTCGATGTAGAGATTAGTGGAACTCTCGTCCTTCAATTTCTCCATTCGTGCCTTGAACGAGTTAGGATCCTGGTCGGTGGGTTGCGCGATATTTTGTTGTGCATATATGGTGCCCGGGATTCGGTGGACTTGCTGGATAACTGTGAGAGGAAGAAGATGTGACGGTGAGAGAGCAGCAGACCTTGGAGAAAGACGGATGAAGGTTTCGATATTTGCGAAGACCTTCGATGCATCTTTCTGCCGATGAAATGTCATCGAACCTGTTAATTCCTGCATCAGTATATGACCAAGGCCGTGCGTGGTTCCTCACAGGACGAAACCATAGCCACTAGAGCGCAACGGACGGTCAGGAAGGACATATGACAGCGCACGCGCACTCACGTGGGTTTTTCGCTAACATGTCTTGTGAACGTTCTTACGCTCTTGACTTCGCCGAACGGCCGAGTGAGGGCAAACAGGTCCTGCTCTGAGAAGTGCGGCGGGAGGCCGTTGATATATACATTGGGCGTGTGCTGGGCAGACGTGTGCTGTGCCGGCTCGGTGTTCGTCGAGGTGTCCTCCGCCTTATCAGGCGCAAGGTCGCGGGGATACTCGGTGCCGTAGGAGGCTACATATCATTCAGTCGATGCGAGATGAAAGGGACGATCGTGCGGCTTACGTGTGGTGCGTGTCTGAGTTTTAGTGGAGTGTATAGAGGCGTCTACTGTAAGTGTCTTTTCGGAAATATTATCTAGATTCGAGCGCGGCGTGAGCGGTCCAGCGACGCGCAAGACAAGCGTATGTACGCACTGTACGGGAGCGAGCTAGACTGATTATCGGTGTGCAACGCGGTCATGGGTATGCTGCCGCTGTCCGCGGACGGATCTGGCGGGGGCAGCGCTGGTGCGGGTGCGGGCGCAGCCTGCCTCGGGCTCGGGCTGGGGAGTGCTGTAATGGTTCTCGCGCCGCCCTTGAGGGACGAGTGTGCGTGTGGTGCGGAGGGGGGCTGCTTGGCCACCAGCACTCGGGAAGGGGCCGAGTGGACGGACGGGTTCATCATCATGATCTATGCTTGGTGCTGGGATATGTAAACGAGACACTTAATTTGACGTGAAAGAAGCTTAAAATGTGCGGCGAATATTAATTATGTAACTCGTGCGCTCCGTCAGAGACGGGGGTGAGGGGGGGAGGTGGTGGTGGTGGTCAAGGGGTAGACGAGAGGGGCGTATTCTACAGCAGGACAGGACAGGAGCGACTCTGCCCGGGCTGCGGGGTGGGGTGGAGTGGGTGGGGGAAGGAAGACAAGGGGGAAAACATGAGAGACGGCGGGCGTGCAGGCTTATAGAGTCGCAAATGCAGCGGTGCACGGGCCAGAGACGCGGCGTGCACGGCAACGCAGACGCCTTTTCGGGCGGCGGACGTGCCCCCGCCGAAGCGTGCTCCTCGCTGCTGCGCCCATTCGGGGGCTGCGCTGTCCAAAATTGGCGGGGCATTCGAACCCCGCGAGCCGTCTGGGAATCCGTTCCCGCGGCCCACGCTGATCCACGAGCGAGCACCACCACTACCACCACCACCAGCAGCCCAGAGCAGGGCCAGTATGTGATAGCGGCGTCGACTCGAGCGTGGCATGGCAACGATGGTGCGTGCGGTGGATCTCCCTAGCTATTAGGGGTCGGGGTCAGCTCCCTTTTTGAGTTGCACAGCAAGGGTCGACTCGACTCGACTCGACTCGGCGGCGACAACGTAAGCCGAGCACGAGGCCGGATGTAATGCCACCCATCTCACTACCGACGTTAACTGACTGACTTTGACAGCCCTTCCGAGTTTCCACCCAGGCCAGCCTGTCGCGCTGAAACGCGCAGAGATCCTGCTTGGCACGTTGCACCTCCCGTCCCAGCTAGGAAGCGCAGTCTGCGGAACGGGCTGAGATGGGCCCTTGTGTGGACAAAGTACTTATATTATTAGTCTATCGAGCCGAACCTTAATAGCGTAACCGAGCCCTTATATATCCCACCCCATTAAACCTTGTCTGCTCGCCTCCCTTGTTCTCTCTCTCTCTCTCTCTCTCTCCACACCCTCTCTGGTCGCGGTACATGCCCTGCGTCCTATGGCCTACCAATTGTGAGCCCGTCCTCTCCGCACAGGAGATCCAATTTGATGATGCTGACCGCGAATCGACAGCAATATACCTACGACGTTCAATGTCATAGCGTACAGTGAGTCCATCTCCTCTTTCGACCTCGCACACTGCGACGCTCCATCGTTTAGCTATATACATGTATGACTACGCCCTCACGTTCACGAGCGAGGTCGACCTGTTTTGGAGCCGGCCCCGCCGAACGTGGGCGTTCGCCCTCTTCGTCGCCAACCGCTACGTCGCGCTTTTGGGCCGCGTCCCTGCATTCGTGGGCAACTTCCTCCCAGACAGCGGCGGCCCGCAGAGTCCAGTACGTCTGTGCCCATGGCATCGCGCCTCGCTGTGCTGACTCGACTCCCATAGGTGTTCGTTCATCCCAGTGTATCGTCTGCCTCGTTGTAACCCTTTTTCCAGGTGCCAGACCTTTCACTTGACCGACGAGGTCATCATGGCCGTTCTCCAGCTCATCGGGGGAGGTGTGTCCATGCGCAGTCTGCAAAACCTGACCTGACCTGGCCTAACTAGTCGTCATGTTGATGCATGTTTACGCGTTCTACGACGGAAATCGATGGGTCGTCGGTGTCCTAGTGATCGTGGCTCTAGCTACAATAGCGATCTGCTGTGTACGTGTTTCATCAGTCTTCATCCTGGCTAGCACACCGCAGCTGAGGCACACGCAGTGGGCACTGTTGATACGGCCTCCTTCCTCGTCCCCGTCCACGTCCCCGACGACGGACGTAGTGGGGTGCCTCCAGTCGATATCGCAGGCGCAGTGCGTTCTTTGTTTCCTTTCTGGTGTCCGTCCCTTGCGCCGACCGTGTATGTACATGCATATCGTCCTCCCAGGGCTCCACGTAAGCATGAGTTCGCCGACGTTGCAGCGGACTTAGTGGAACTTTTTTTTTGTTTCATTTATTAGGCTACGCAGCCGCATGGGCTGGCCAGGTCGTGTTTGACGCCCTCGTGTTCGGGCTGACGCTCTGGCGGCTGCTCCTGCGCGGCGGTCCCACCGGGGAGCGCACGTTCGTGGACATGCTCATTCGCGACGGTGAGCGTACAGGTCTCCAGCCTGAAGATTCCGACGAGGCTAACTGACGGCGCATCCAGGCACCCTCTATTTCGCGTTCGTGGTTCCGGGTATCTTGTTTGATTCCGCGAGAGTCTGACGCCCGCGTTACGGCAGCGTGATGACCGTGATGAACGCCGCAAACATAACTACCTTTCTGGTGCGATCGATGCGCGTGCTGTGCCCGCGTCTTCCTGTCTCACGTAGGATGTTCGGTTTCCTCTTTTATTACAGGCAGCGTCCGTGCGTAGCGTCCTTTGTGGCACATCTCTCCCTCCCGTGCAGTCGTTTTGACGCCGCACCTATTTAGCCGTATTTCAAGTCCATCCTGTCCAGTCCGACGAACATGTGGGCGTTCTTTTTTTCCGAGCATCATCTGTCTGCGCGGCTGATGTATGGGCGGTGTCGCAGGGTGTGTACAGCGCTCATCTCGAGGCTGATGCTGAACCTCCGGGACCCGACCAATACAGGTAAGCCAGCCCGAAGCGTTCGCGTCCTCTCCTGGTCTCTGATGCTGTTCGATTCTCTCTAGTGGTGAGTGCGTTTGTATGTGTGTGTGCACCTGTCAAGCAGGTCGGTGATGTATTTCGTCGTCGGTGTCGTGATCTCTAGGCCG